>OMPJ01038915.1:0-26699 GCA_900312935.1 Carapus acus | reverse complement strand
ATGTCTGTGGCAATATAAGACGTGATGGCCTCTGTAATCGCTTTCCAACGCGCTCCATTCCTATCATAGGGCACACAGTTTGTAAAGCTCGGTTTAGCCGGTGTGCTAGAGCTGCCGTCTTCGTTTCGTAGCTGGTTACACTTCTCCCATTCTCCGGAATGTTTATTCTTCAGGTGCTGGAACAGATTAGTTAGACTGCTGCTTCCGGTAGCAACAGTTCGTCTGATCCATCAAAACCGAACCAGTTCCATGTGATTGAATTAGTTGTGTCTTTCCTTGGGAGTGGCTCTTGTTTACATGGTGCCGCTGCCATGTTGTTTGTAGTTGTTTGTAATTGTGTTGCGCGTGGGAGGGGGCGGGCTCACATTGCGCTACGGAAACCCACAAGAAACGGAACGCGAAAAATGTCGAAAAACTCGAGTTTGCAAAATAAAAATCGATTTTTGCTCCAAATTCGATAAATCGATTAAATCGATTTTTTGCCCAGCCCTAGTTGAAACACTATGGACTTGGTCCATTCCCGAGATAATGAAATGGCACGAAAACCGCATTCCCCCCAGGTATCAATACTGATACGTACCTGGGTGTGTGATCGATTATTTACATTCACAGCCCCTGATGAACTTGTGAGATGTTTTTCTGCGATGATGTCATAGGTAGTCATGGTCATGTCATGCGGTACTGTCATAGATGGGTGATTCCGGAGGATGTACTATTTTCACAGTTTGAGTCTTCAAATCAGGGCACAGGTTACAAATGCCAAGATTTCTTTTTCATCCGATTACATTGGTTCGAGGCAGATGTTAACAGCGGCACATATGGAACATATGCATTTCGACTGCAAAACTCAGATTTTCATCATTGTGTAAAGTTTGAGAGCAATGGATATTGCATTTCCGGATGTTCTTTCAAAATGAAGATTCAAGAGTCTAGTTTTATTGGTCACCTTCTCATCGATTTTGCAGTGAGATGAAAGTGACAATACATAAGTGACAGTATATAAACAGGGACTGTATATGCAAGGAGACATGACTGTGTGCATCTACAAGTATAGATTAGGTGATTTTGTGCGAAACAACCGTCTGACTGATCGACCGAGACGTTCAAAGCGGTAGTGTCTTCCATTTCATCCTATGTAGCGGAGAAATGAACATAAATCATAAACAACAGTATTTCACACACGCACAAATTTTTCCAATTTCAACTATTATGCCAAAGATTCGCGCGAAACGCGCCTTGTTTTCAGAAAGTGACATGAAAGAAAATATGAAATGGGAACACATATCAAAACTCTAAATTTTCGATTGATAATCTATATTGAAGTCGACATTTGAGATCAAAGGTGTTGGTCTCAATGATAGCCGTTTTGTGAAAAGATGATTTAAATTAGGTTTATGGACTTCAGTTAGATGTATTCCATGTTACTTAACAAAACGTAAAAGAACAGCATTTTTGCCATTAACTTTCACTGAGTCCGCGTAACTACAGCGAAAACTGATCACTTCAGCAGTTTGATAATACAAAGCTGCTTTCTATCTGTAACAAGTGTCTGTCGTAGACACGGGCGGATGCATTATTCTGAAAGTATATATCGGAGATACATACTCATTAAATCACGGCTTAGCATCCGGGCTTCTGTCGTCGTAGTTGGAAAGCTTTAGCAATGGCTGTTGAAAATTACTCCTTGGAGCTCCCCTAAAATGCCCGCCGTTTTACCGGACCTGTGCCAAAATGACCACCGGATTCAGCGCCGGGTCCTGCCGCTTCGCAGATTATTTTGTAACCTGCGGACTGGACATTGATAGCGGACTGGAACCCGACGAACTGTCCGGTAAGCATTTTAGCTCCTGGCGATGATAGCCGATGCTGTATCCGACAGTGCTAAGGGTGAAGATACAGGTTATCAACAACGGTCAATGGTAAAAGCGCACGCTTTTAATGGTTTCAAGTCTGATTTGATTTATATTGTATGGAACTGAACTCATTTGAATTCCAACTGACAGTGTTAGCTCAGACAGGCCTGCCTTTTACGATCCTCCCTGCCCGACTGCATGTGAATCCGTCGATGGAGTAGATGGTTTTTTTTAGCCATTATCTAAAGTAATCGTCTTATCAATATATTCCGATTTCACATTCATCATACATATGCATTTTATCACGCATTTGTCTGTGGTGCAGAAAACGTTTGATCAACAAATGTTGTTTAGGCCCGAAAATCAATAGTCTCCCTGCAGATTTTTTCATCGCAGACATGTATGACACCAACAATATATGATGTTGCTATGCTGTGCAGGTGCGTCCGGTGTCAGATATAGTAGCTGTTTGGGCGAGGAGTGCACATACATCCTGCGATCAAAGGTGTCTTACATGAACAGGCCTCTTGTTGAAGTACGACCTCCATGTAGGACCATAATATCGGAACATTGTAACAACTCTGTTTTGACTCTCACCAAATACACAGTATGAACACATGTATAACGTCTTTGTACACATGACAATTTGTTAGTGGAATGCTAAATGAAGTATGTGTTTTAGCTGACATTGAAATATCACAATGTTGATGACATGTAAACATGTCTCACGGGAAGTGCAATTAAAGTGAATGGACTTGGTTTTTACAGAATATGTTCAACCCCTGTTTCTAGAGGCTTCTTCAGTTGTTGCAGTGGTTGGAGACCTTTTTTAATGTTAGCCTAATTGTCAAATTGACTGCAATCTTGATTTGGATAAGTGTCATTTCAGCCACTTAGCTGTCATCAGCGGGCATTGAAGACGAGGCCGGACACCTGTTTCTTCTTCCTGAGTTGTATATGCAGTCAGTTTCATTTTCAAGTGTTCCGTCTGAAATTGTTGAGAAACAATTGATTGACAACACAGTATGATTTGCTCTGTTATTTAATGTTTATCACTGCTTAAGTGAGCCATTATATGAAAGAGATACAATAACTTATTATTGAAATCTAAAACCATTTTATAGGGTTCAGCACTGAACTACAAAGGCTCTGTATTTGACACAAGTATCCCTGTTGAATAACTGTTCTTTCAAACTGAACCAGCTGTTCGATGTTATAACTATGTTGTTAAGTCAAGGTGATGTGTTGTGATGCAAACTGGTAGGTTGGTGAAGGGACCCACTAAGAAAGTCAAATGAAGATGAATTAACTGTACCTAACAAAATCAGGCATTGCCTCCTTTTGACAGAGGTCACTCACAAACATCCAGCCCTAAAAGGTGAATGATTCGTTTATGCACTGAAAAACTGAACACCTCTGTACTACCTTTATCAACCCCGTTAACCTTCAGAGCACTTCTGGAAACATTTAGTGAGTTATGGGATATTCTTCATTCAAATCCATCAATGCTTGATCTTCATCTTCTGGCATGTTGACACTTGTCAAATAATTTTGCTGATTTTCTTAACCTCTAATGTTCAGTAGAATCCACAAACGACGATTTTGCAGCCCAGATTTTTATACTCTCATTGCAAACCATATCACAAAGTGATTCTGATTTAATTTAATTACAGTCTTAACATTTGTATTTGACCTCCTCAGTATGTCAAATATGATCAATGTCAGCTTGTGAGCAGGATACACCATGTAGAAGCAGTGTGGACAGATACTTTCAGGGCCATAGTCTCTGCTGCACACTAGGGTATGCAGGCTGACCACAGAACTGTTGACACAGATGTTTTCTGAACACTTGTGTCACGAGCAGTTGTCCTTTTCAGAGTGGCTGCATCAGTGGTCTATGTGTGTTATCATTAATCGATCTGTAACCAGATCAACAACAACCAAGTAATTGTCGTAGTCTTAATTCTTGTCAGTAATAAAAGTCTCATCTTAAGATGCTGTTAAGAATGTCAAAACGACAATGTCATCGTCAACCATCATCGTCATCAACATCAGCAACAACAACTACTACCACAACAACGACAATATTTAAACTTTCTGTATTTTGGACGAATAACAACTATAACCATAGTTCTACTACTACCAACAACCATATTGTTGTTGTTTTTAGAATGTTCAGGATGTAAAATAGCAATCACATCAATCTTCGCCTTTCTTCACTTAAAGCTAAACTAAGAGCATTGGGTTCACTCCTAGGCTACAGCCCTTTGGATTCATGTTTATACAACAATATGACCACAGTGCATGCAAAAGAACGCTGTTTCATGTTTTTGAGTAAGACTTCAGGGCAAAGTGTACTTCTTCACCTTCTCCCCCCATTTTTCGTGGACTGTTGTCCTCTGAGTGGAAAAGGTGCCACATTTCCCCTCATGCTTTTATTGGAAGGTTTGCCTCACTAGTTCATTAGAGCCACCTGACTGTGTGAGGTCTGAAACGAATGAAAGGAAACAATGTGGAAATTCTAGTTTCACAGTTAGCTTGTGATTTGAATCAGAAAGCTCAAAGCATAAAGGCATAAGGGCCATCTTTGTGGCCAAGTGGTTTGTCTCGGAAATTAAAAAGTCCCTGAAGTGATGAACTGGGGGATGTAGGGCGTATATTGCGTATGTGTAAGTTCAAAGATCCCGAGGCAATCTACTATGAGGTTACCCTGAATAAAGTCAGATTTTGCCAGATGGAATTCGTACTGATATCTGTTCGCTCATCAATGCTCACTTTGTCAAACAACACCAAATACCATTTACATCTCATGAAAAAATAACTTAAGTCTAGCAATAAGATTGGCATTAGGTGAAGTCCTTGCATTCATATTTGCGTAAGCTATTTTTTTATATAACAGTTACATCGCCACTTCTACTGAGTAGAGTATTATTTTCCATTTTATCAACAGTAGAGCAGATTATTTTACTCTTTTTGATGACAAATGGCAAAAGATGATCTGCCTGTGTCTCCTAACAATATTCATTAAGAGCTGTGTTCAATTCAATTCAATTCAATTCAATTCAATTCAATTCAATTCAATTCAATTCAATTTGTGTAGCGCCAAATTAAAACAGAGGTTATCTTAAGATGGTTTCCAAGATGGAGAAGGCAGAGCTCCTCAACATGTAAACACTCAAATTTTATAAGATTAATACACGAGAGACCCAACATGTCCACCATTAGCAACAGTGGTGAGGAAAAAGCCCCCTTCAACATGAGGAAACCTTGGGCAGGCCAGGCTGAAACTAATGAGCATAGTGATCACACACACCAGACTTTATCAAAATTGATGTGGATTTGATCAATCAGCAGATTTTCACCTTACATCCCTCCCTGTCTACTTATCTAAGACAGTGTTACAGACATTTGCTACTTAGTATTTGTTCTATTATTTTATGTTTTCATGCCCCCCTGCGGTGTTATTTCCTGTTATATGTGTACTAAGATGTTGGAAGTATACTTATCAACCATTGCTCATACAGTCACCTCTGATTTCTTTAGTTGTTGTTATAGTTGCAGGTAAAGAGATGTTGTACAGACAATAGTCAATAGCCTGAAGTGCATGTGATTGGAGGGAATCCTCCAATTTACTGGGAGACACAAAGTCTTCTATAAGTGAACTTTGAACTTTTTTTTTTTGAACTTCTATAACCACACTGAAGACTTCATTTGCATATCTATGTCCTCACTAACTTGCAGGATGTGCTGGAAAACGGGGGAACTGAGGAAAATAAAAACAGATACACAAGCTCAATTTATTCAAATGCTAAATATTCTTTAGGTAGCCAGGTAGCCACTCCTCCACAATCCTGTCTTTTAAACACACATATTGTGGGCCCATACGAGAAGTTTTCTCTCATGGTTAGTAATTGATGTGCCTATATATTGAGGGGATTCTGTCAATTTCCCTCTGCTCCCCAGATCAAATCTGTACTTAAGTACAGTACGCCTGTCTTCATACATAATTATTGTCGTGCTGCATCTGGATTAATATAACACAGCTATGGGATGATGAGTTGCCATAAGGCGGTGCCTCTGTTTCCTCAACCACTTCTCTGACAGATGTATGATGCAAGAGTGAAATAAACAACTTATAGATGTATATGGTTAGAATAGTAATAGTCATATTTCCGTTGTTGATACATAATAGTTTGCTAGAGTTAACTGTCATGTTAACAGTATTTGAAGTAAACCCCCCCTGTAATATAAATTTTTATTGTACTTTAAGGCTCTACACAGTCCTGACATTTTGTTATGCTTTTTATTTCAAAAAACATACAAAGAAAAACAGGAAGAGTGTGAAACTGTCATTACTCAATACGTGTATCCTCTGCTCAAGGAAGGTACACACAGCCCTCTCTTCGCCCCAGGTATGCAAAACTCATTCGAGCAATGAAGAAGTTTGTGTTCTTGCCCTGCAGGGGCAGATGATGGACTTGCACATTGTTGTGTGTTAACAGAGTCTCTCCTGACGACAATGCTCTCTTCTCTCCACTCCAATCCTGTGATTACTGACAGATAATCGATCAGATTATACAGCATGTTTTCTGATGTTGAGTCAGTGACCTTTTCAGCTACTGTGCCTGCCCTCTACTCACAGCTGTGACATTAGAATTCAAATACATGAGTTGAATATAGACCAAGAGTGAGTGGTGTATCAGTGCATAAGAGTATGATTTTTATCAGGTAACTACAGTAAATGCATTTTTCCCTGACCATCTTCGTGATTGTAACACAGACTTTTAAATTTCACTGATTATTGTGTAGTTTTATTTTCTGACTCTCATAAGGCATAAAGTAAAGTGCAGGACCGGCTAGATTATCGTTACTATTGTATACTTGTGTTTGCTTTCCTGACCAATAGTATAAGTTCCAAGAGACAATGAAGACATGCAGGATGCAGGTGCAGAGATTGAGTTGAGCTTCATACTCGAAACTTTGGTCGCTTTTTTGGTTGCATAAAGAGCTGGACCACCAGAAAAGGGTGGTCCTGTGGCGGCAGTTCAAACCCTGCCTTGGTACATTCACAGCGTGAAAGTGCTCTGACTGTATTGTGATCAGATGGGAAATTAAGTTAAGTGAGGTTCTGTATTGCGCTGTACATTTTAGCTACAAAAAAAGACACAAGAAAGAAATCTTGAGAGGCTGTTTATGTAGGATGAGCAGGCACTAATATGATGATAAATGTAGGTTCTGAAGGAGAGCTAATCAAGATTTGCTGAATAGGAATTTCTTCTTCCTCATCCTTTTCTTTATCCCTCGTCATAAGCTGTTTCTGACAGTATAGCTGCCAAAGGAGCAGCATTTTTAAGTGTGCTGGGTGTGCAGTCCAATGTCGAGAGGCGCAGTGTGAAGAGAAACTGTACAAAGTGAAGGTGTGAAATTTTTCGTCATGCTCCTGCCACATTCAGTTGCGTCCCTTAATTATTCTGATGTGTCTAATTTACCTACCGCAATTTATTTCACTCTGCTTAGGCTCACGTAAACAACTGTCAATAAGCTGAAGACTCAGAGTTTAGGGGTGTTGATTCAACAACTATGGGTAGCTGTTAAACAATGCTGATATGGGTTGGTCACATAATTTAACCATAGGCTCAGTGAAGATTATCACTTTTAAAAGGTTGATTCATTTCATCAGTAAGTAATTTCCATGATGAACCATTGACCACCAAACCACAGATACAACAGCAGCTATTCTGTCTGTAGTAACAGAAATGCACAAGTTTGACGCTGTCACGTTTTCTGGATGGTAATGCCCTCACATCGGCATAGGATAATCTTCACAAGTGTACACAAATAGACACACACACATCAACACACACGCGTGTACACATGCATATTAGGGGTGTAAGAAAATATCGATACTCGTAAATATTGCGATATTTACTGATTGTATTACTGACTGTATTGTTTTTTTTTTAAATTAACAATTGACATGCAAATATTCATGGCGTAAATAATAAATAAATGAGTGGATACTGCGCAACAAACTATTCAGGGATCAGGAATCTTTTATTGTCGTTATAGCAATTGAGTTGCGTAATGAAACTAAGGTGCCGCATTCCGGTGTAAGTAGTCAGGAAAGAAAAGAGTTCAGGATGTTAACTCATTTTGAAGCAGAAAAAAAATTATTTACAGCAGAAAAAAGTATAGTCATGTTAGATTGTTCAGGGACTGCATAAAATCCAGTATCTGAGACTGTTGACCATATTTATTTTTGTTGAGTCCTGCAAGCTTTATATTTATTTAGGCAGATGGGTAAATTCCTTTATTGAGATTACACTGAAAAAGTGATGTTGCAGAGCTTAGTACTTTATTTTTGTCGATAACAGTTTACATTTTTTGTTAATGTCTTAACAAATATTTTCTTAAAATATCCACAGCTTTAATGTAAGATTGTTTACATATTGTTTCTACAATCCTGCAAATGCTTGTATTTCTTCAGCAAGCTGATGTTAAGCATGTAACAGCATTGTGTGTGCTATGTGCTACAGTTCTACAATTAAATTATTTCAAAGACACTCAATATATCGTTGTTCCTACACTAATATATCGTATTTTTGCCCCTGTATCGTGATACGTATCGTATCGCCAGATTCTTGCCAATACACACCCCTAATGCATATATCTGCATATATACACATATGTACAATATGTGTGTGTGTGGGTATTTGTGTGTGTATGTATTAATCCGCTGCACAGTATGAATGAGATGACTACGGGCAACTAGCTAGCCTTGATTAGCATGCTAACCCACGACATTAAGTCAAGTCAATTTAATTTGTTTAGCGCCGAATCATAACAGGAGTTATCTCAAGGCGCTTTATAGAATGGAGCAGGTGGTGCTCCTCAGCATTAAAACAGTTAAGGTCTATGGGGTGGACACACAGAGACCCAACATATCCCCCATTAGCAACAGTGGCGAGGAAAAACTTATATAATAGGGAAGAAACTTCGGGCAGGTCAGGCTGCAGGTGGGTAGCCAACTGCCTTGACCGGTTGGGTTGAGAGAGAGACAGAGAGAGACAGAGAGAGACAGGTGTAGGGATGCACAGATGTAGGGATGCACAGCAGTTGACATCGCTGAACTAAGCCTCAGTGCTAGATGTGGGTTATCTTGTGAAAGTACTGATGGTCATTACTGGAGATGACTCATGATGGAAATGATAAGGCCTGATACTAGTGCAAGGTTCAATGATACTGTGTTCTTTGTCATGCCTAACTTCATTGGTGATTTGTGCCATATTTGTGTATGCATTTTTGTTTTTGTCATAATCTGTGTTTCAGTTTTTCTCTATTATAATGAAGTCTTTCTTTCACAAGGAAACTGTGACACAGTAGCACTGTATTTGTCATACGCCAGCAGCTACCTAGAATCAGTAGACACTCTTGGTGGAAGCCAGATATTGTGCTGCATCTTTATGCTTCAGGGCTGCCATGGTGCATCTGCTGCTGCTGTGAAGTATGGAAGCAAGCTTGTAATAATATTTTTGTTTTATTTGTTGTGTAGCTTTATGCCAGTATATACAGGCTACTAAATTCAGAGATGGGCCAGGAGGAAAAGTGGCTGGGGCAGAAGAAGGTAATCCTCTTGACACACACCCTCCTCCCGCTGTTAACCTGTGCTCAGCTTTTTTCCCCTTCAGCTTATAACCCGCCACAGTTTTTTTCACAGCAGCCCTCTTTTGTTCAACTCCTGGAACTGTTGTTTTCACTGTTATGTTCTGCACAGGTGTGGGGATTTGACCTTTCGGTTTCGCTCCCTCTGATTTTTCTCCCAAGTTGTTTTCTCTTCTTCTGTCCTCCCTCTCCCTCACATCCCTCAGCAGTTAACGAACAATCAGCTGATGTTTGACAATCACTGCTTCTGTTCCATTCACAGAGTGCTGCTTGCACTGGCATTGCTTGGTCAATGTTTACTCCCTCTTTACACTTTGAATGACTTTCCAGTACTGCCTTGGCGTGTGCATCACTTCTGCGTCACTCTGGGTTCAGATCAATCCAATGCATTCTCTCGATGATTGCCTGTGTTGCTTTGCATTGCCATTAAAGCTG
Source organism: Carapus acus (assembly GCA_900312935.1). Lineage (NCBI taxonomy): Eukaryota > Metazoa > Chordata > Actinopteri > Ophidiiformes > Carapidae > Carapus > Carapus acus. The sequence continues at coordinate 16,749 of OMPJ01038915.1, read as the reverse complement.
TCAGGAGGCATACAGATCTATAAAGATATTTCTGTCCAAGGAACCTTTCACATCTGACAAAATCTCATGTTGTGCTTTTGAACCGAAGATTTTTTCTTTTTTGGCTGTTTTGTCGTGCTTGGCTTCCAGTATTGTTTACTACTGGTTTACAGCTTTATGCAATGCAATACAATCCCCGTCTCAAGACCAATTTGTTGATGTGCTCTATCCTGTAGAGGTGTGCTTGGCACTGTAAACCAACTACCTGGCACTTAAAACCTAAGTGTGCCAGCTCTATCACTTTCTTGCTTTTACCTCTGTGCTGACAGTCCTTTCTCTGCTTGTTTTTTGTTGCTGTTTCTTTCTCTGGTTGACAGGTGAGAATTTTGAGCAGAGTCCCCTGCGGAGAACTTTTAAATCCAAGGTTCTAGCACACTATCCGGAAAATGTCGAGTGGAATCCCTTCGACCAAGATGCAGTGGGCATGGTATGATTTTTGAACATAATGATGTTGTTGAGTTAAAAAACGTCATGAACACAAATCAGTCATTGACACATTTTGCCTTATCGGTATTCTAATCATTATTTTTGCATTTCTCCCTGTGCTCTTGTTTCATAGCTGTGTATGCCGAAGGGCCTGTCATTTCGGACTCAGCTTGATTCCCGTGAGCCTCATTTCCACTCTTTCATTATCACCAGAGAGGATGGCTCACGGACTTATGGCTTTGCCCTTACCTTCTTTGAGGAGGTGATCAGCAAGCAGATCTGCAGTGCAATGCAGACTCTTTACCATATGCACAATGCAGAGCAGTATGAGATCTTGCATACTCCCACCTCACTGCAAAGACCTGAAAGCCCTGATCGGCCACAACTGGCTCGTCCTGTACTTCATGCTTCTCCTGCTATCTCGCGCCTGCAGCGCTTCAACTCGTACGACATAAGTCGCGACACATTGTATGTTTCCAAGTGTATCTGTCTGATTACTCCAATGGCTTTTGCCCAAGCCTGCAGAAAGGTGCTGGAGGAACTTCACCAGGCTGTCACATCGTCACAGCCGCCACCCCTTCCTCTGGAGAGTTACATCTACAATATACTCTACGAGGTGCCTCTGCCTCCCTCTGGGCGTTCCCTTAAGTTCTCAGGCGTGTATGGGCCAGTGGTGTGCCAGCGGCCGAGTACATCTGAACTGCCACTTTTTGACTTTGCCATCAGTGAGATGTTTAGTCTGCTCGGGGTGGAGAATGTTCTTCAGTTGTTCACGTGCGCCCTGCTCGAGATGCAGATTCTACTTTATTCTCAGCGTAAGTCACAATGTTCACTTCATGATAACATTTCTTGTTGCAGTGATAAAGTGATGATTCAGTCACACCAAATGTAGGAATACGCAGTTTTGAAATCATAAAACGTATAAGTACTATTTTTCACAAATTTCACAAAATACAACGTAAACTTGTCAGGCACACAGCATCTGGCCCAGCATCAACTAATTTCAGTAGGATGATTTGGGGAAATTACATACCCAATGTCTGTTTGACAAGATAAGACAAAAGTGTAATGCCATTGAAAAAGCCTGAAATTGTTGGCTCTTTTATTGGTAAGACTGGAGGACACATTGACGCAAAATCTGTCGGAATGTCATAGTAATGGCAACAAAAAAGAAGCAAGATACCAGACCAACTGAATCATCCCTCAGATTTTTGCGGTCTGTCCTGTCTGTGTAGCTCCTTTGCTTGTCTTCTGTCTCATTCTTTGACTTGTCCTCCATCGTTTTGTTTTGGTTGCTGTTGCTATCACCTTTCAACCAGGCCTATCTGGTCATTTCACCAAATGTCAATAGCAACACCAGATTGGACAAAAAAAAAAGCAGGGCAGCAAAGTAGAGACAACATCTTTTGTTTCTGGTGTGACTAAAGGAGGATGAGCGACTGTCAGTGGCCCAACAAGTACAAAATCTTCTCTCTCAGGGAACATTGGGGGAGTAAGACTTATTCCAGGAGATTCATTTACTCAATTGAATAAGGTTCAATTTTATTTGTATGATGCCAAATCATAACAGAAGTTATTTCAATGCGCTTTCCAAGGCAGAGAAGATAGCGCTCCTTCAAATTTAAATTCAATTCAATTTTATTTGTATAGTGCCAAATCACAAGAAGTTACCTCAAGGCGGACACATTCCCCCATTGATGACCCCATTAGCAAACTCCCCTTTAGTGGGAGGAAACCTCTGGCAGACCAGGCTGCAAGCTCCTCAACATTTAAATGTTCAAACTCTATGAGATAAACGCTCCTCATCAGCAACAATCTTGATGAAAAACCCCCCTTTAACTGGAAGAAACCTCAGGGAGACCAGGCTGCAGGTGGGTGGTCTTCTACCTTGTCCGGTTGGGTAGAAAGAGAGAGAGAGGCAGAGACAAGCATTAAGATACACAGCATCCCGATCGGGAGCAGTGCCTAGATGTGCCTGGTCTGTCATCATTGGTGCCTGAACCAGCAGGGGTCTGTGGGTTGGTGAGGCACAAGATACAAAGACTTTTGGGAAGAAGCTGAATTAGTAACATGCAGTAACGAGACATACATGCAGGTGAGAGAGAGAGGAGGAGGAGAGAGGGAGAGGAGTGACAAATCCCCCAGCAGTCTAATTCTAGTAACATAGGTTGGACTAACTACAACCTTTAAACCTCTTAAACCTAGTGAGAGTGTCAGTCCGCCTTACTAAAACTGCAAGATGGTTCCACTGAAGAGGAGCCTGATACTGTAGTTATAGGCCCTGTCCCCATTCTACTTTTACAGATTATAGGAATCACTATCAACTGCCCTCTGGGATCTCCGAGTTCTGGTGGGAAAACAGGCACCATTAGCTCTTTAAGATATGATGGTGCCTGATCATTAAGTGCCCTCTAGGTGAGTTCTAAATTTAATGTTCTCGATTTAAGAGGCAGCTGGTGCAGAGAAGCAAACACATGAGAGATGTGGTCTCTTTTCTAAGTTCCTGTTCAGTTCACATGCAACAGCATGCTGAAGCCTCTGCAGCCAGCTGCAACCGCTACAACCCTATGATAGAAGAATTACAGCAGTCCAGCTTGGAACCAACAAAATCAGAGACAAGTTTTTCACCATACCTGAAGGACAGCATGTGCCTAACTGTAGTGATATTATGTGAGTGAAAGAGGGCAGTTCTTGACATATGTTGAGTATGTTTAGTGACAGATCTTTACCTAAGATGACTCTTAGATTTTTTACAGTGGTGCCTGAGGCTAAGGTAAATCCATCTAAAGGTGCTATAGCATAACAATGTTTCTAAAGTGTTCTGAACCAACAACAATAACTTGAATTTTATCTGAGTTGAGGAAAAGTTATGAGAAAACAAAGTTACGTGTCCTCCACGGCAACCCTGAAGTTGGTGGCTATATTGTCAGTTTCATTGGGCCTCACTGTTAAATAGAGTTGTGTATCGTCAGCAAAACAATGGAAGTTGATAGAGTGTTTCCTGATGATACCACCCAGAGGCAGCATATGTAGGGAGAATAGAATTGGTTCGTGTACGAAGCCCTGTAGAACTTCATGCCTAACCCTAGTGTGCTTAGATGAGACATTGTTAACATGTACTGAAATCTATTTGACAGACTAGACTAAAACCACTTTAAGGCAGTTCCTTTGATGGCGATCAGATCCGCTACAATAACTGATGTTGTGAAATGCAGCATTGAGATCAAAAACAACAAGCACAGAGGTGACAACTTTGTCTTAAGCAATCAAGAGGTCATATATGACTTTCACCCCAGCTGTCTTGTTGCTGCAATGCACTCTGAAACCTGACACAAATGTCTCAAATAAACAATTGCGCTGTAGGTAGTTGCACAAGGTGACAGCTTTGTCCAGGATTTTGGAGAGAAAATGCGGGTAGAGATAAGCCCATAGTTAGCTGAAACCCCTGAATTGAAAGAGGCCTTTTAAGAAGAGGCTTAATTATAGCAACTGTGAAAGATTGTGGTACATGCCAGTTAAAAGATATAAAAAAACATTCAATATTTCAAAAAGAGCATTCAATGTTGCTTTGCACCAAAAATTTTATTCATAAATGCAAATTTATCTGGATCCCTTTGCACTTTGTGATGTCACTGATTATTAGTCTTACTGGGATTCATTGGAAGTTCCATGTGGGTCGTCTCCAAGTTGAATTAGAAGTCGAGAGTTGTGATCTCAATAGTTTCACGCTATCGAAAGTTGAATGCACAGAGGATGCCTCAAGATGCCCATTTGTTCATCCACTGTTCGAGGGAGAGTTCATGTTATGTGAACAGTGATGCACTCAGGCTTTTATCGGTCGCTCAAAGGATGCCACAGAGCATGGGAATAGTGATGTAGCAGCAGTCCCCACCAACAGTGTTTAACCATGCATGAGGCAGTCCAACTACAGACATGCACTCCTTTTAGACAATTTCCATCATATGCAAGATTGTTTTATTGTCATAAATCACAATGTGAGATGATGGTGGGGCCTGTTTTAAGTACAGACCCTTTCTAAGAAAATTTAATATAATGGAAAAGTTTATGTTTCCATAATTCCATTAATAATGCTAAACTTTCATAGATTTTAGATTCAGGGCCCACAATCTAAACTTTTTCAAGAATTTATTTGTTCATTTTCCCATGATTTGGGCTTCCAGCTCATAAAACCCATGAAAACAAGAATACAAGGAATCACCCCAAATTTAGCAGGGCATGAATGTTTTGAATTGAGTGTCACCCATTAATCATCTATTAAACCCAGAGCACCTACATAGGTTTCCCTCATTCATTCATTCATTCATTCATTCATTCATTCATTCATCCATCCATCCATCCATCCATCCATTCGTACCCCGTTCCAACCCATTGGTGTCACGGGGGTCTGCTGGAGCCTATCCCAGCACTCTTTGGGCGAGAAGCAGGTAATACACCCTGGACAGGTCGCCAGCCTATTGCAGGTTTCCCCAGGTGTCATGAAAGCCCAAACTAGATGGATGAATACTTGCAGTCCTTTGCATTGTGGGCCCTGTATCTATAATCTATGAAAGTTAAACTTTTTGAATGGGATTATGGAAATCAATGAACTTTTCCATAATATTCAAATTTTTAGGAAAGGGTCCGTAAATACAGGTATGCAACATCAAAAAAAAAAAAAAAAAGTGATGTGATGCAAGTCTGTGTCAAACGGTAGTTTTCCTAACCATCACAAAAAGAAATAGTTCTCGTGGGTGTCTCTGAGTGAGGGCTAACTTGTAGGCTCTTCTTCCCTCTGAAGGGAAATTTTGGATGGTTCTATTTAGCAAGACAGAATGCCTATAGGGATTATGTTGACATGATAATCTTCACTTTTCAATGTCAGATATTTTTTGGTGTATGTCAATGTGCACTTGTCAGTCAAGGAAAGAAAACAAATTCCATGCATATGGTGGACAAAACAGATGTAGCTGGGTCAGAGAACCTTATTAGTGGAAATGCTGTGTTGTTGCCAGGGCAACTCTGGGACAGGGAGGATTGCTGTGATGCTGGATGATTATCATTGGTTAGAGATGACATCATTTTGACCTTCCCCTCCACCACCTCGTGCAAGGCTCATTGCTGTGGAACGTGTTATGGGTCTAAAGCAGGGGTCACCAAAGGTGGCCCTCAAGGACCTATGGAGTAGCCCTCATTGCCTAGTCTAAGACTAGCAACAATCTTTAAGGAATCTTCATTGAGAGTTTATTTTTGAATTATTGTCTCTGAGTGAATTATGATGGTTCATAAATACTGTGTAGAGCTATACATAAGTTGAAAGTGAGGTTATCAACCTCTGAAAAAATGAGGAAATTCATCACAAGTAGCCCTTTGTGTCACTCAGGGTACTATAAGTAGCTCACAGTGCCAAAAATGTTGATGACCCCTGGTCTAAAGGATGCAGTATAAAACCTCAGGGTGGATTTCAGGTCAGGGGAGATGTTGGCAAGTGACTCTCTCCAAATAAGGAACTAGTTGTCTGAGCTTTATGGCTAAAAGCACTTCATTGGGGAAAAAACCCAAACTGATGAGGAAATGGTGACGATGACCACAGTTGTTTCCCTTGTGCTGTGGCTTTTCATGTATCTTACCAATCACCCACTAACTTGTCTAGTCATGTTTTGCCAGGCTTAAGATCATACTGTTAACCAATTTTTGGCTGTACAGTAAGATATCCAAGACATTTGGGGATATTTGCCTCAAAAGTTTAACCATTCAGAGAGATTGAGAAGGACAACCGCAAGTACATCTCCTTCCTGGGTTAACAATCCTCTGTCTCTGACTCTCATTTTTCTGGAGTTGGTGACATCAGCACTGTGGCCAGTATTGAGTACCAAGTGTTAAAGCAGAAAGCCATTGTGAAAGTCATTCACTATCTTACATCCCAAAAGAATGCTGTGATCTCACATGCAACTTTTTCAAGTGAAGCCATAATGGTGTAAAACCTAATGTATATTCTTAAGTCAACTGAACACTTGTACACAGAAACATCACGACCATCAAAATTGAGGGCATTTTTATCGAAATTACCAAATGTCATCCCTGCCGACACTGCAGATTAAATAAAGCGCCTGGCCGGGAATATGCAGATGTCTAACATAAGCTCAGACAGCTGCTGTATAGTTAGTATATACTGTATATTACTATATAGTTAGTATAGTGTAGTGTTGTCTATTGTATATCACGTGATGAGTTCCGACATCATCTCAGGGCAAGGTGCAAACAGGTTTTATTGGGCACCAGTGCATGTCTGCTAGTAATCCACCAAACAATTACTTTTATTAATTTGCTTATTTGATCAAAAATCTCTTACTGAAAAATGGTCTGAGTGTAGGTACCCTCAATATGTTAATTTGCATGTAAGGACATTGCCAATTGGATAGAGAAGGAGATGTTGGTATTGATGTCAATGTGGTGGGAGATGAGGTGTTAGGGGGAATGGAGGAAGCCTCCCGCTAGGGGCAGTCTCCTCACATGGACAAGTACATGACCAATAATAGCAATAGTCTTTGCTTTGGCACCATAACAGGACAGACACAGGCACTACACAATAAGTAGGAAGTGTGGACGGTATAGAATAGGAATGCAGGTGAAGGAACTGTGGATGGAATTCTCTATGTACACCATAAATGTGGCTGAAGTGTGATTGTCTCCGAGTGAGATGCTGCCACATGACATCATGACCGTATTTTCTGGACTAAAAGTCGCTTCGGGGTATAAGTTATACCAGCCATAAAATGCATAATAATGAAGAAAAAAAGATGTGTAAGTTCCATTGGACTATAGGTTGCAGTTTTTTGGGGACAATTTCTTTTGCAAAATCTGAAACAAAGTGCAGACATTTCATCTTTAAAAGTAAGTAATGTCAATAACAATGCAATGGAGAAAATGTCAATTTGCACCAAATTAACAAAAGTTATCTGAAGGCGCCTACTAAGATGGAGTAGGTAGCTTTCCTCTGCCTTTAATCATGCAAACTCTAAAGAGGTGCCACCCAAAAACAGGCTGAATAGGTGTACTGAATGCTGGCGTAGCACAGTGATGGTTGCTCAGCTATATGAAGCACAGACAATGAACTGAATACGTGTCTGGCATGTTAAATGCAACAACTGTTCAGATGACTAAAGCATAAAAACAATCTAACAAATTTACCAAGCCCTCGATCTCAGTCCATATCACTTACTCTAAAGAATTCTTCATCCTACGGCTTGCCTCTGATCAACTCTGCCAACTACGAAGGTAAATGAAGTGCAGCTTTCTCTTCTGCGCAGAACAGGAGGCAGCCCTTATACTGTATTACCATAACTGCTGTATTTTACCGTATGTTTAAAATATTTGTTTGCCATCGCCCTGTTGTCAGTGTTACAAGACATAACGTGAATTTTTTTTATTTTACTAATTTCACATCCAAGTCACATCCGAGTATAAGTTGTACCTCGGCTAAATTATGAAAAAAAAGTGTGACTCATACTCCGGAAAATATGATGCGTGTGTTCAAAAACGCACACTCAATACTGAAAATCTTGCAGAGCAGAAACCATTGTACCATGAATAAAATTTTAAATGATAACCATTGCCCTACTTATGCTATAATAATGTACATTGTGACTACAAAGATGTCAACAAAGTCATTTTTATGTGTGTTTGCCTCAGATTATCAGAGATTGATGACAGTGGCAGAGAGCATCACGGCCTTAATGTTCCCTTACCAATGGCAGCACGTTTATGTCCCAATCTTGCCTGCTTCGCTCCTTCACTTTCTGGATGCCCCTGTGCCATATCTAATGGGCCTCCACTCAAATGGACATGACGATCGCACCAAGCTCGAACTGCCGCAGGAGGTGGAGTAGAGGGTTTTTGTTTTCTCGTCTTCCTTTCTGTAGCTGCTGTTTGAAATAACTCCATTTCAAAATTATAGTATACAAAGCTGAGCCATTTTACAGATTATAAAGGAGTACAATGAACAGGTAATGTGGCATGTGGGAAGTAATGTTTTGTCTTCTTTCAGGCAAATTTATGTTTTGTGGACATTGACAATCACTTCATTGAGCTACCAGAGGAATTGCCTCAGTTTCCCAACAAGCTGGAGTTTATTCAGGAGATCTCAGAGGTTCTCATTTCCTTTGGGCTGTCTCCAGAGGGGAATCTTCAGTGCTGCGAGAGCCACTCCAAGTACAGGGGTTTTCGCTCAGCTGATGTCGACAAACGTAATGGCAACCTGGACTCACCCCTTAACTCATATTTGCTGAAGGAGAATGAAACCATCGCCCGACTTCAAGCTCTCGTCAAGAGGACCGGTGTCAGTCTAGACAAGGTTAGAACTACAGTACTGCCACTGAGAAAATCCTCATCATCCTAAAGTACTGGAATCTTCTGCCAAATATCAGCAAATGTGGCTTACACTTTACAATTACATCGTCAAATGCATAAAACTGCAAACAAATAATAAGTATAGAATGCAGTTAACATCACTGTCACTCATCCTTCCTCATGTATGCATGGATCAACGGTAGTTGGTAGTGTTATTTTCACATGTTGATGGGTTCCTCAACTTACTAAAATGACTTTAAATCAAAATACATGACAACCCAAAACACTGCAATGTCTTTACCTGATAAAAGGTATTAAGAGACACTTGGCAAGTGTTCAACATTCATGGCAACGTCTTGTATTTAAAACATTTTCGCTTAACTCTTTCTTATCTGTGTTTTCCCTCTTAAAAAATAAGCTTGAGGTGAGAGAGAATGCCAGCAGTAATAAGGATGCGCGTTTTCAATGTGATGAAGAGGATCTTAAAATGCATCAGATTAACATTCAACTACGTGAGGTGTTTGCAAACCGATTCACCCAAATGTTTGCAGACTATGAGGTTTTTGTCATCCAACCAAGCCATGACAAGGAGTCTTGGTTCAGCAATCGTGACCAGATGCAGAATTTTGATAAGGTACGATTGCTCCGTCTGATTATTACATGAAAGAATGTCAATGAAAGAATCTCAACTGCTTACTGATCTCAATTTCAAACTATGTACACCTCTGCAGGCCTCCTTTCTCTCTGACCAACCCGAGCCTTACCTGCCATTTCTGTCTCGTTTCCTGGAGACGCAGATGTTTGCATCCTTTATCGACAGCAAGATCCTCTGCCATGAAGATGAAGACAAAGACCACACGCTGAGAGTTTTTGACTCCCGTGTGGATAAGATCAGGATGCTTAATGTCAGAACTCCAACTTTACGCACGTCTATGTACCAAAAATGTTCTAACATTGAGGAATCAGGTAGGGTAACAATCAATTACTCAAGGGCGTGTCGTTGAAGAGATGTATGAGATGACATGCTTTACTTAACTTACACTCTGTTCCTCCAGAAAACATGGTTAAGAAGCGATTTAGAAAGGCTGATTTTGTCGCCCCTGGACCTCATGCCATTGAGCCAGAGAACAACAAGCCTCCTCCCAGTAATTGTTTGCTGTCGATACTTAAAAATGGAGTGGTGGCAGGTGTTCTGGATATGTGAACAATGTGTAGAAAAGTCACAGAGAAAACACGATCACAAATGTTTTTGTTAAGAAACAAATTTTTTGATATTCAAATATTCAAATATTCAAGTTTCCTCTGTGAGTTTGACTGCCTTGTTCATGCCACATTTCAGTTCAAGTCAATAGTATTTCGACGGGATAAAGCATCTTTAATATATTTGAGCACTATCTTGATGTGGTGACATCCTGATGATATGCAAAGCACAGTGTGTTCATATGAACACTGTGAATATCAGCATGGAGGGTATGTGATGGGGAAATGCATGCAGGTGACTGGATACTGGTGAGATATTGGGAAATGGTGACGGTGTTCTGTTATCCTGTTGATTCTTATGTGTGGCTTAATCTCTCTGTGGAAATGTCTTTTCACAGTTTTTGCCATATGTTTATTTTTAACTTGTATACTGTATATTCTGTCCGCTATCCTCTCGCATACAGGATACCAGACATGGTCAAAGCTGTTCTTATTTCACACTGTCTAGATATCTGAAAGTTCACATAAAGATGCAGTATTAAAAACTAATGCTTATCACTTGTTAGGTTGTGTAACAAATACAAAAGCCCTCTCAAAATAGCCATGAGCCAACAATCGAACATCACTACGCAGTTGGGAAAATTATTAAATGCACAGGTGTTGACTTTGTGGACCCAACTTTTAAGTAAACAAAAGTAGTATATTAATAGGGTTATGATTAGTTGCCCCTCAAGCCAAGTGCACAATTGCAACGTAATGAAAGATTGTCCTTGCATTGGTAGAAATGAAATCGGTTTTATCTGTGTTTGTCACTGTAAGGGAACTTATCAGGATTTGAATAATTGATTCTTTCCATCAAACCCCACAGAGAAGGCCATTGAGATGAGAGTGACAAAAATAGACCACACTGCCCTCCACCCTCACCTCCTAGACATGAAGATAGGTCAAGGGCGCTACGAGCAAGGCTTCTTCCCCCGACTACAGTCTGACGTCCTCTCTTCTGGTCCCACAAGCAACAAGTGAATGTTGACTTCAGTGTTACAAAAAGCTTTGTTGATTTGTTGTTGGAGCAATTGTCGTTCTACATTTTGGTTAGGGTTAAGCAAATGGTCAGTTGTTTGTCTGTTGTCGTTGTTGTTCTGTGCTGTAGATGGACAAAGAGAAGTGCTCCAGCTCAGTGGCGGAGGAGAGATAGACAGAAGCAACATGCTGAACACCTTTATTTGGACAATGACCAGAGAGAGGTGAAGTTTTTCTGACATTGACATGACTTTTTAGCTGTCATTTATTCTGCACATTCTTCACTCTGTAATAAAAGAATAACAATTCTTTGTTCTCTTTGCATGACTCATCATGTTTTTGCTTTTTTAGACTTGGTTCCTATCCGCTTGTCTCTCCACCTTTTTGTCCACCCACTCTCACACTTTGTCTCTCTCTTTCTGCCTCCCTTGCACTAATGCATGCACACACTCTCAGCACGTGGAGTGTTTGGTTCTGGAGCTGCAGCTCTTGCTGTTTCTTGACCACTACTGGCTCATGCAGTCCTACAAGCCCTGTCTTAAGTCGGTGTCAGTGGATGTGGTATGTGTCAGTAGTGTGTGAAGCTGCCACCCCTACACAATAGGGAATCACATGACTAAACCCCCCACCCCCTAGCCAACCCCTCCACGTTTGGTCTTTGCTTCCCTCTTTGTCGTGCAGACAACAGAAAAAATTTTCAGTGTTTTAGAACAAAGTTTAGAACAAAGTACTTAAAATTGATAAAAAATGGCTGAGATGACCACAGTGCAATATGATTATTGTGTTAAAAACCAAAATATTTTTTATTGGAAACTATCATGTCCTTCACAGAAGTCGTGTGTCATTAGTGGTTTGCACTTGTCAACAATTTTGTTAACTCCTATTTTCATTGATCTCTCGCATTTGTGTCTTTTGCTTTGGCTTTTGTGTGTTTTGTTGCGCATCAGTAATTGCCACAGTGCTCTCTACAGATTTGTTTACTTGGTTTTAATACACAAGAAAACTGATGGTAAATAATAAAAAGAAATTGGTTGTCACTGCAAGCTATGATGTACTTGCACACATTTTGATGGATTTTGACACATGGGTTTCAAATGTCATATTTGATCTCAGCGAACGTTTTGAAGTCTTAACCTGATTTAGCATGTAAATAATGGAAGCTCAGTTTAGTGCAGATAATGGTTCACTCACTTTAGAAGTGGCACAATTCACGTTATTGGCTCAAACTGGCAACGTTGCACTGCCAGTTCAACCTGTACTGGGTAACTTGCCGGATTCCTCTCTTTATTGGCAGAGGTGAAATTTGTGATATTTCAAAGACTGGGCATCACTTACTAGACTAGCACAATTGGAGGGTTGTATAAGAACACAATCCATGAAAGATACTTTAATGCCTTTGAAAGTCAGTAAATTGACGTATGTATATCATATATCAAATTGAATGAAGAAGTATTTTCAACTTTTTTGTCCTCCACAATTTATCTGGATCATATATGGTAATTGATATGCCAGGCTATCCTGAGACGTTCCAAAAAGCATTCTTTATAAAACCTCCGATAACCTCCTGTTATGATGCCAATCTCATCCCTTCCTCTTAGATTTTATTGATTTGGCCTGGGAAACAGATGGAGGTTACACACAATGGAAGCTCATGTGATACAGAGCTTAGAAACTTTAAGATTGCAAGCAAACTGTTCAAGTGTCAGTGTAATGAATTAGTGACCAAACAAATTTCAAAAACAATTTTTTAAAAAAGCATTTGATTATTTCAAATTTTTCTATTGACTGTCTTTATACTCTTGGCTGTTGAGGGAAAATCATAGATTTACATAAACATAAACATAATTAACTAGAATCGCTGAGTTCTTAATCGGAGAGAGTGTGTTATGGACACAAGTCTACCATGTAGTGATGTTTTTGACAGGTTATAGTGGATTATCAGTCAAGACAGTATATACAGGTACAAATTTTATGACTCAAACCTTTACTTAAGACAAAGCACATCTGTCATGGAACATTGTGAATACTGACTTTGTTTATCTGCCTCAGCTTGTCTCAGTTCATCATTGTGGTTTCCACTTTCGGTTTGACTCCCTTTGATATGTTGCAGAAGTATATCCAGGAAGCGAGGAACCTAGGCGCGACTATTAGACAGCCCAAACTGTCCAACCTTTCACCGTCTGTTATTGCCCAGACCAACTGGAAATTTGTTGAAGGATTGCTTAAGGAATGCAGAAATAAGGTTTGTCTTTGCATTTGTTGCACATTTAACTGCTGCTCGGGGGATGGTGAAAATGAGAAGAACCTTATCAGTTAAAGAACTTTGTATACTGTTAACAGCTGTTTGCATGTGTTTTCTTATGTCCATGTAGACCAAACGGATGTTGGTGGAGAAGATGGGGCGGGAGGCGGTAGAATTGGGTCATGGGGAGGTTAGCATCACTGGAGTTGAGGAGAACACACTCATTGCTAGTTTGTGTGACCTACTTGAAAGGATCTGGAGCCATGGCTTACAGGTTAAGCAGGTCAGAAAAAAGTCATTTTAACTCTCACAAGCGTACTTAGGAGTTTCCACTGCAATTACCGGAATTAATCTCTTGATAATGTTTTTTCAGGGGAAATCTGCCCTGTGGTCCCATCTGCTTCACTACCAGGAAAGCAAAGAGAAGGACGCCACCCCAGGTGTTTTAGGACCTCCAGGTCAAAACAGAAATCTATCGGATATCATATTTTAAGCCATAATTCACAAGAGCTGTAAATTCAAGGAACTTCCAGTTGACCCTCTTTTTCCTTTGCTATAGGTTATATTCATGACACAGAGAGGCGCAAATCTGATGGGGGGTCAGCACTACCTCCTCTCAAAGTGTCCCTGATCCAAGATATGAGGTGGGGAATGAAACTCTTAAATATCATTTATTCCAAAAGTGCTTTTAAGAGTCAATTTTCTTCTTCATAAAGCTGCCAGGTCCATACTCGCTGTCGTGTAAGATCAATTAAGTCGAGCCTGCCCCAGTGTGGATGACCCTCAGTGTAACTACAGTCTTTACTCCATTTGATATAGAGCGTGTCTTCACCAGACCACAGTTGAATGGCGGCAGTATCGTAATTGGTCCCTGAATTACGTTTTTGTGATCATAGAGAGCCACAATTATGACTCAGTCATTCAAATGGGAATCTCAGAAAATGAGGTGACATATTTGGCACCTGAGACTTAAGACCCTCCTTCCTAGTGCGATGAAATGGTTGTGATCTAGTGATTCTCAATAGCAAAGACATCATCCCACCAAGGCATGAACAAGTAAGTAGTGTGTTGTCATTCGTCTCACTGCAGTGACTAGTCAGAGGTGGCTACAAGGTGAGTTACCAGCTGCTGTCTGAGGCCAACGCAACAAGTCACAAGGACTGACAGTTAGCACAACATTATTATGATGATACCTGTCCTTTGTACCAGCACTGCTTTCAAAATTGTTCATCATTGTAAAGCTATTGGTTGGTATGTTAACCCAAGGATAAACCCCATGTAGTTAAAGGCCCTAGAAGCTCAGAGTGATTCAGAAAGGAAGAAGAGAACTTAATAATATCCAATCTGCAATGAGAGAACAAAACAATGTATATTAGTCAACACTGCTATAGTCAGTTCCCAATGGTCCCCAACCTTTATTGCACCATGGACTGGTTTCAAATCACAATATACAATATTTTCATTGACCGCCGTATAAGGTGCTGTTGATAGGTAGTGAAAGTGATGTAACCGGTTACTGTTGCCATGGTTCCCTCGGTGACAGCGTGGGATGTGTGTGAGTCTCCCACTGTAAAGTGTACAGTAGCTGCGTAGCAGCAGGCAAGCACAGATCCTGGAAAGCAATTAACATGTCATCAGTGAGTCATAGACGGATTAAACAGAGAGAATCCGGCCGCCTTCCAAAATGTAATGTAAATGTAAATTGTGTAGCTAGCACTTCCAGTCCCACCCCCACTAGTCGACAACTTTCAGTTGAGTGTAACAAGTGATCAGTGAAGGCGCATATGAAACTGGTCGGGTTCGGTACGTCCCATCGACAACTTTCGGTTGAGCGAAAAATGTTGTTGTTCCCCCGCCCCCCTCGACTACTTTCAGTGAAGGCGCAGATTAAACTGGTGGGGTTCGGTACCTCCAAAAAGGTTAAGAACCACTGTATTAGATATTTTACACATTTAGCCAGTGATGGTTGGTTTTTTTTTCGACTTTACTCAGTCAGGCCTTGAAGATGGAATGAAGTTTGGATGAACCGTGGAACCTTCGTGCCAGTCTGACCAAGGAGGAAGAGCTAGCACAGGATACTACCACACAGATATTCAGCACCCAAACGGTGTATTATGATACCCTGCGCACAAACTTTCTTGTGCTCATGAAACTGACTTGAGTCTTCAATAGTGAGGTTTAATACAGTAATTCATTGTAATTGCCTCATAGAGAATGCAGTCCTACCTTGAGTTGAGAGTTTAATTCGTTCCATGACCAAATTCATAAATCAATCTGCAAGTGTATTTAAAGATTTGTTTGTTAGATAACTAAAATAGTTTTTTATCTACTCTGGCTAATTCTCTGTTGCAGAACATAGCCTTCCTCTGCAACGACTGCGTCACTCGTACAGCTGAACGTGTGATGTTATCATTTCGTTGCCGTAATGTCTGCACTAGATGCTTCTCCATGCCTCACCAACAAGTGGATTTTCGACCTCCTCTTAAAGTTATCAAACCACCTATGACTAGCCTTGAATATCTCTTTCAATGCTGACGTTCCTGTTTCTTGTAGTTGTAGATCGTCCTTGTGGATCCCAGATACCTAGTAGTAGTAGTTTGTTTTGATCCATTAATCGAAAATAAATCAATGCACCAATTCAATTCAATTGTTTTTGTATAGTACCAAATCAAAACAGAGGTCATCTCAAAGCGCTTTCCAGCATGGAGTAGGTAGCGCTCCTCAGCATTTAAACATTCAAACTCTGTAAGATAAACACAAAGAAAACCAACATATCCTCATTAGCAACAGTGATAAGGAAAAACTCATGTTTAACAGCGAGAAACCGGCGGCCATCTGCCTCGACCAGTTGGGTTGAAATTGAGAGGGAGAGAGACAGAGGCAGAGACATGTATAAAGATGCACAGCATGCTGATCAGCAGCAGAACCTGGATGTTTGGTGGTCTGTCATCACTGGTCACTGGCCGATTACTGACATACATCAATGAGACATAGATGCAGACAGGAAAGAAAAAAAGGTGTAGGTTGAAGCCCAAACGTAGAGTATATGATGCCCACCCTATTTGCAATACATACACCAGATACCTGTTTACGCTGTTCAGTTATATACCTACGCAAAATTCAACAAAGTGAATTGAACATGCTCCAAAAACATAAAGAGTGGTACTTTTCAACACCAACATACAATTAAAGAATCAAAAACACTGTGGCTTTAACACATTAACTTGAGCAGATTGTCAAGGTAGGTAGGTAGGAAGGTAGGAAGGTAGGTAGGTAGGTAGGTCGGTAGGTCGGTAGGTAGGTAGGTAGGTCGGTAGGTAGGTAGGTAGGTATTTGATTTATCCATTGATCTGGCGATCCAAGAAATTAAAGGCCCCACCAGCTCAGGATGATACATAAGGTAGCGGATAATTAGAAATATCCAATATACAATTGGTTATAAAAACGAACTCACTAACAACATACAGTTTACAACA
>OMPJ01038914.1:0-88890 GCA_900312935.1 Carapus acus | reverse complement strand
GAGGGCATTTCTGAATGCAAATGACCCCAAACATGCAATAGCTTGGCAGTTACGCACAGGTGACATTTATCATCACTGATTGCGTACATGTGTACGTGCGTGTGTGTTTTTGGCACGTCTTGGTCGTTTGCGCGATTGAAAATAGAACCTTTTCTAAGCACCGTTAGTAAATTAGGCCTCAGGTTTGATAAATCACAGTGTTTGTGCTATTGTCATCCATTTACATTGTGTCCTCCCAGTGTTGTGCCAAATATTGTCTAAGCGCCCCATCTTGCACATTCATTGATACAAACATACTTACTGGATGAGGACTATTTTGCACAGTTGAAAGAAGCAACCCTCAGTGCAACCCTCAGTGTAAGTAAATCGGTTGTACATGTTAATTGTGTGTGCTTACTTTACTATGGGGTTTTGCACACTATACGCAATGCTGTTGTATATATTCAAACAGTACATTCAATTGCTCCTGGCCCAGCCCCTCTGTCAAATGTTAGAACCATTTTCTGTCCCACAAGTCAAAATCTTTGCCCACCCCTGGTCAAGTGCCTCTAACAAACTTAAAACCTCTGATGAAAACTGAGGTCAAGGAGTTCTTTTAAAATCTCAAAAATTCTTCCCAGATTAAAAAGGAATGTGTCGGGAGGGTTCACAGTCTCTACATTCTACCAGACTTGTGATGTCTACATCTTTGTGTCCTTTGATTGTGCACTATGTGGAAGCTTTGTCAATGCCATTAGGGCGATGTAGAATATTCAACTCATTCCTCAAACTGAGGTACAACACAATACGAGTTTGGACTGTTTGACTACTAAAGGATATATACTGTAGACCATGTAGGTAGGTTAGTCGGTATATAGAGTATGTTGTTACATATGTAGGTAGGTAGGTAGATACGTTGGTAGGTAGGTACTTACTTCGCTGATCCATTCATTTACTGATCCAGGAAATTTAAAGCTGCTGCAGCTCAAAAGAGTGATACAGACACAAAGGTATGAGAGAACTAAATATTACACAAACTCAAAGAAGCAGCAGGTTTCATGTGAAAATGAGATGACTGTAATAGCAGCATCAAGGCCATCAACATAAGAGTCAAGCCTGCTTTTAGGATGGTAGACAATTGAAAATAATTTCTGTGATTGGTTGTTTCCAGTCAAGATGTCACATCCACTCTAAAATTTAGAAACTGAACTGATACTGTCACTAACAAATCACATCTGTGTGACACTTACCTGTGCATAGTAAATGAAACACTCGTGCATTTAGCCTCAAGTTCCTTTTTCCTTGTGTTTGGGGTTGGAGTAATGTTTAAGATTAACCTTCCAGTCAGATATTCAATGAGATCTGTCTGTTGCAGTGGAAACTGAAATCAGACAGAACCTACTCCCCACCTCTTACTGCATATCACAAGGTTATTTTCCTCCATGAGCACAGGCTGCCTGCCATGACTATGGGAATGTGGATGTAATGGACAAATTGACACAATATGTTTTAGCATAGGAGGTCATGGGAGGATTTGTGGTTGTGACATTAGAGCGCTGATTTCAGGGATTAGTTTGTGAATTGTCAGTGCGCATCGCTTTGAAATACTGCGTTGTTTCCTGTGTGAACCTGACCCTAAATGTAAACGGATGGTGCATTATTTGCTCCACTGACTTTCAGTGAGACACTGTACACACTGGAAAGACAGATGTTAGGGTCAAGTGTCTCTATTAGCAAAGAATCATCTTCTGTTCCCTCCCCGTCCCTGCTTTCCTATGCTCCCCTCACCCTCACCCTGTCCCCGCCTTTCCCTTGTCTCCCCTCTCCCATCCTGTTTTCTGTCCTCTTCTCATCACTTATTCTCACCTTTCCACTCCCTCCCAGGGCAAAGCCAGGCCGCAGGCAGAGACAGATTGCGTGCAGCATCTCAGCAACCAGTTAAGGAGGCAGAGACGCCACAGACGTATCGCCAATACACAGCAACAGAGGGAAGCACTGAGACGCATCCGTGAGCTTCAACAAACGGTACATAGTATTTCGGAGGGTGGATTGACATTTGTCATATTCATATTTCTTATCATTGATTGAAGTTTTAATTCAAAAAAAGGACAACAACAACAACATGCTGAAATAGTCAGTAACCTTCGCCGTGCTTTATAAGAGCCTCGTAGCTGTAGGTCATGATTCGTAGTTATGTGTATGGTCACATGCACCACTGAGAAATGTGAGGATTACTTAGCCAATTAAAGGAACCTTGTCCGCGTAAATTAAGTCAAAGTCAAACTAGTCATGTTGAAATTTCTCGCGCGTTCAAACAGTAGATTTGGAAAGAGGGTGCTATCCTCATTACCCCAGGAGTTCTGTGATAAACTAAATTCAGCCCAAACTGTATGTAATATTTTGTCAGTAGGACACTGCGTTCTGCAGTTGGCGCACCATTTAGGTTACAACGGTATTAAGTCATTCAATCAACATTACAAGAATTGACTGACTTAAGAGAGACATACATTCTAACAAAGCAGAGCAGAAACAGTAGTTCATTAACATATATAAAGCATGTTATATTTCATGCAGTTACAGAGGGGACCTTGATCTGGATTGCAAATATTGATTGATTATTCAACGTCAAAGTTCAATCGTCATGTAAATACAATCAGATTTATCACATCTCCAATTCCCGAAACACATTTAACTACAAGGAAAATGAAGAAAATCTTGGTGGAAGCAATTCGAAAAGTTTGCCTCCTGCTGTGTCCACTATACTTTCATGCATCCCTCTCTTGGTGTCTCCCTCGCATTATCCCTTTCTCTGTCTCTAGCCGGATGTGAGCACTGTTCACAGAGAGCACAGTCCCAGCCACATGGTTACGTGGACAGGACTTGGTTTTGCACGTGTAAAAGATGGTGCTGGACTGGTATTCACCGTTGACAACATCCCCTATGCAATGGAATATGACATCATGCTACGCTATGAACCAGAGGTTTGTATGTTTTCAATGCTTGAGAATACTCAGTTGTGTTCACAACATCATATGTGGCAGTGATAATTCTGTGTCTTTTTGGGAATGTAGTCTACAGAGGACTGGGAGGCCATAGTCAGTATTACCTCTGTCTTGCTGCCCACCAGTCTCAGATGTGGAAACTTGCTACCGACTGAACAACTCTACACTGTCCCTCTCCCACACCATAATAGGTAATTAAGTTGGTGCCTTTGGGTTTTTTCTTTTTTCTTCCATTGGTGCATAGCTTTTGGTCCAAGTCATGGAAGGATTTGTCGTGGTATCTGAGGATATGACATGGCTCTGTGCTGTTTTAAACCCCCGGAAGAATTACATCATTGTAGTGTTGATCCACAAACCTGCCTTGGCTTGCTTGTACAATGTTTGCCAGGCATTTATTTGGATTCCCTCCTCACTGTACCTCGAGGTATTGTTTACTGATGATGCAATGATAGGAAGGGAAATGGAACGTACCAGTTGTTTTGAGATCCGTTCCAAATGATAAGGAAGAAGAGCTGAAGTGTGGTTCACTATTCAAGAGGACCTATTTAATATAAAAGACATGGCATGGCATTAATCAAGCCCACTACCTCATATGAAATGAAGAAAAACTAAAGTAGATATGATCTGCACAAAAAATGAAATGACTCTGTAGCCTCAGATGTACTGTATCTACTCTGGCGACTGCTTCTTCATTCTTGACACTGTCGCAATCTGGGGACAGCTGAGGTTAAGTTACAGGAAAAGTGCAAATAGTAAACGCTACATCATGGTAACAACTGCATAGATAGAATGGAAATTCAGACATCAAAGAGTAAGCTTATGACTCGAACTGCTAACACAACTGACTGTTGTCATGAATAAAACCTGTTGAAAGGCCTCCCAGATTGTGAGCCCCTCTGGAATCAAGAGGTCAGTGTGTTATCCAGCGGCCTCAGTAGACCCTGGATCACCTTATGCTCTTGTCTTTGAATGGTTTGTCAGACATACCCGACAAGCAAAGTGACCAGGGCAGTTAACAGGGCAGACATATAGGAGGCGCCGAGGTCGCCCATGGCTATTTGGAGACCAGTGGAAACGTGTGCTTGCAGTATTTATCATCATTGAATAGAATCATTCACTGATGATGTTTTTCTGTTGCTGATGTTTGTTCTATACATGTTTGCAGACATGTTCAGATGCCCCGTCCATTCTGTTTCGAGTCCAGTAATCGCTATGTGATTGCGATAAGGTTCCAACGCCACGGAGTGTCACATCGACATCTCACTGCATTTATACTCATTGATTCGGTAAAACAATCTGCTTCTGTCTCCTCCTGCCATAGCAGTTGATTGATTAATTGATCGATTCGTAACACAGCTCACAGTTCCCACCCATTTTTGTTCATTAACAGTATATTGTTGTTTTTGTTTTATAACTTAACAGCTTGTTCTGATCCCGAAGTACACTGAGCTTCCTGGTTTCCAAGGTAACATTCCAGAGGCTGAGCACAGACGGGAAGAGATGATTCGCTACATGTGCCTCGATTCGTTTATGATCACACCAATGCCTGCTTTGGCTGAGATGTGCTCTAAACTCATCTGTAGCATTTCTAGCATCATTCATGATGGAGCCTTGCGTAAGTACGAAACAAGCACACACTCATGTCCATCTGTGATGCTCTTCACCCATGATTCCTACAATTTTGCCTCTCCACCGTGTGTTTCGCCTACGCAGTCTGTCAATGTGATCCTGAGGGCTCCCTCAGTGCTGAATGTGATAAGGTTGGAGGTCAGTGTCATTGTAAACCTAATGTGATTGGACGACGCTGTTCGCAGTGCGCGCCAGGAACCTATGGCTTTGGATCTTATGGTTGCACCTGTGAGTTTTTAAGTCTTACTCTCACAGTTTTGCTCGTTGAATGATAACATCACATGCAAACAAAAATGTACAAAACCACATCACATCATTCAACTGTATTATGTTTAATTTCACTCAACATTTAATTACCCAAACTGTCTTTCCCCTGCTCCTGATGTCTAGTGTGTGACTGCCATTCTCAGGGCTCACTGAGCCACCAGTGTGACTCAATAACAGGCCAGTGCCCGTGCCGTCCTGGTGCGACTGGGCGCCAATGTTCAGAATGCCAGCCAGGCCAGTGGGGCTTTCCCACATGCAGCCCCTGCCAGTGTAATGGCCACGCTGATAGTTGTGACCCCCACACCGGGCAATGCAGGGAGTGCAGGGATTACACAGCTGGTCACTTCTGTGAACGGTGAGGAGTACTGAGCATATCAGGAGGACAAAAGGAGATAAACTCACCACAATGGCTCTGTGCTGGTAAATACAGAGATGATGAGATGATCCTCTTTTTTACAGCTGTATAGATGGATTCTACGGTAACCCAGTGCTTGGATCTGGGGAGCACTGCCGGCCCTGCCCTTGCCCCGGTAGCCCTGGATCAGATCACTATAATGGCCTCTCCTGCTATGCCGACCAATCCTTTAACCAGATCATTTGTAACTGCAAACCAGGCTACACAGGTCAGATTTTATTTTCAAGTAAAGATTTAAGTGACGTCTAATGTTGTTTTTTTTATTTTTTACTGTCCATCTTTGATTGATGAGAAACGATTGAGGGAAATCCACTGAGCTAAGGAATAAACAAACAAATCTAACATTGCAATGCCGCATACTTCATTTGTTCTCCAGGATCACGCTGTGACCAGTGTGCTCCCGGTTTCTATGGCAACCCGAGGGAAATTGGAGGGCAGTGTCTCCCGTGTGAGTGCAACGGCAACATTGAAACAGAGGACGCTGAGTCTTGTGACCCGACGACAGGCCAGTGCCTCAAGTGCCTCTATCACACGGATGGCCCCGCCTGTGCCCAGTGTCAAAATGGATACTATGGGAATGCTCTGGCCCAAGACTGCAGACGTGAGTTAATGCATTGGAGTTTAGTAACATAGTATGTACATTTTTAGTCAGAAAGGGAAACAGCCCCAAATGGTGTCAACCAGATTAGAAAGGTTAAGTTTGTGTGTTTTTTGTCATACCATACAACACAACACTTTTTTTGAGCTTCAAAGAAGTGTTCAATTTAGATGCACAGAATCTGACAGATTTGAGGTGAAAACTGGTCAGTGATAACCCATCTCAAAATCAGTGCATCTATAGATCATGGAATGTGTTTCTGTTCTTAGGATGTACCTGTGTGACTGCTGGCACCATCCAGTCTGCCTGTACTGATGGACAGTGTTACTGTGACAGGCAAACTGGAGTCTGTCCTTGTAGAGAGAATATTGTTGGCCATAATTGTGATCAGTGCGCTCCAAATCATTGGAACTATGGCTTGGACCAAGGCTGTGAGCCTTGTGGATGCCACCCACAACATGCCCTTGGCACACACTGCAACATTGTAAGGGAGCATATACTGTATGTCACATACTTAATTCACTCCTGAGGGATTCATTATTCACATTCATCTGTCTTTACATTCAACCCATCTATGTCTCTTGTAGTTCACAGGTCAGTGTCGCTGTCGACCTGGCTTTGGTGGTAAACAGTGTACTGAGTGTGAACAGTTCCATTGGGGTGACCCACAGGTGCATTGCCAAGGTAACACTACACTTCATAATACCACAACTCTGTAGCCGGCTCATTTGCTCCGACTGACCTCTAGTGGTGATACAAAGTATTGCAGAGTAGCGCTGCATTGCAGAGACAAAGTAGATTTTCTGCATGGAAGATTTTTGCACCTGAACTGGTTAAGCCAGAGAAACTTTATCTCCAATTTTCCCAATAAAAAATCTGTCATACTTGAGGATCAAAGACTCCATACTGCCACTCTTATCAGGAAAACAATAAGAATAAATCAAGTAATCAAGTTTAAGCCTTCATCTGCACAATGAATGACAAAACAAATAACAAAGTTTAATATGTTCATGTTTAATCGTACATAACGTATGGCAAATATTATAATATTTGCCATATTACAATAATTCAATGACACCACAGCATATTTTCTTTCCATCTTTTACAAGTGTGCATTTCTCAGTAACTGCCTTAGTAGGTACATCTACCTCCACACTTTTGCTTTTCTATTTCTCTCCCATCAGAATGCAACTGCCACCCGCTGGGATCAGAGACGGCACAGTGTGACAGACAAACAGGTGCATGTGCGTGCATGGAGGGAGCAGCAGGACAACACTGTGATCAATGTGCCCGTGGCTTTACCGGCGTCTTCCCAAAGTGTGTGCAGTGTCATCCATGCTTCCAGCTGTGGGATGATGTAGTTTGTCAGATTAAAAGAGACTTGGAACATATTCAGTACACTGTACAGAAGATCCAGGAAAGCGGCATCACACCAAGCATAAGTGATACACGTGTTAAAGAGTTGGAGAAGAAGCTGAAACAGGTTCAGGATCACATTGGCAGCCAGACCAGCGACGCCATCCACCATCAGCTCGGACAGAGTATTGATGACCTCAGGTGAAGATGTCTATACTGTGTCGGCAGTCCCTGACCTGTTTTAGCTTTTGTGGTTTATTAAAATGTGTGACTCTGTGTGTCCTAGAGCTGAGATTGCCTTGACTGACGGACGTCTCATGGGCATCACCAGAGAGCTAAACACAACAGCTGCAGAGGAGGGAACATTGCGCCTCACTCTGACTGAACTGGAGAGAGAACTAAGAGACATTAACATCACTTTTGCTCTCAAACAGCGACAGCTGGAGAACTACCTGAGCTCTGGATTTTCAGGTAATTTTCAAATGTCAAATTATTCCAATCACGCCTCTTGCTTCATGACTCTGAATTTACCTACTGTACTGACCCAAATTTAAGACGACCCTGCATATAAGATGACAGTCTTTTTCCATGACACATTTTTGGAAAAACGGCTTTTTGATGACAAAATCTTGCATCATCATGCAGAACATTTTCTTTGAATATCCTAATAATCCTAATAAATAACATGATAAAATTTGACAAAGAGGAACTATCACACGTGCCCTTGCAGTGGACCCCTATGTAAACAAAACATCAGTGGAAATAGTTAAACCTTTTCTCTTGACAGCATTCACCACAACAATCTTTAAGTTAGCATCATAGATTTTTGTGATGAAGCGACAGGCGACAGAGAGAAGGGGGGTGGGGTAACGGGATGGAGAAAGAGAGAGAGAGAGAGAGGTAGAGAGAGAGAGGGAGAGAGAGAGTCGCTGGCGAAGCTGTTCAAAGCCTAGTCCGCGAAAATTTGACTTTTTCAGAGGGGATATGCGGGGAAAAAACATTGTCTAATATTCATGACAGTATTTTGCATTGTAAGTATGCATTTTGTTTAACAGAGAATAAGCATTTTTCTTATTCCCTCAAGGCTTTTAGGGGTATTTTCCAAGAATCTAATGCTTTTCCATGGAAAATTGTTTGTGAGGTGTGGCTATACCAGCACCTATTACAAATCATTTGCATGTCAGGATGAGCTCTCTGTAAATATTGTCCTGTGTTTTTTGCCGACAGATCAATTTGAGAATGTGAAGAAATATTATAGGGAGTCGCAGGAGGCTGAAGAAAAGTGTAATGCGTCAGTGTACGGCCCCTCCAGCGCTGTGCAAGAGTCCAAATTAACACGGGCACGAACTGAAGACTTGCTGAATTCCAAAAACGACAAATTTTTACGTTCAGTGGCTGCACAGAGGAAATCACTCGGTGAAATCCAGCAGAAAGCTAATGACATGGACAAGAAGGTCCACCACCTCAGTCAAAAGGTAGGCAATGATGGCAGCACACGCGTCCCGTGAATTTCAATGTAATATCTCCTCCCTTGTTCATCAGGTATGCGGCGGCCCTAGCAATTCCAGTAGTAATGGCAGCTGCACAGACAGCCCATGTGGTGGTGCTGGTTGCCTTAATGATGAAGGCAAGAAGATATGTGGCGGGGAAGGATGCAGTGGGACTGTGACTGTGTCGTTAGCAGCTCTGCAACAAGCCAAAGACATCACCAACAATCTGACAGCGGCCACAGAGGATATGCAAGGCATGGCCAGAAAGGTGCGGCTAATATTGTTTTCAGATTGTAAAAGTTTTATCTCACTGTAGCAGTTGGTTCGCAGAGGAACTACTAGATTATTTGATGAAATACTTGTGTTAGGAAGTCCAGCCATGAGGCTACATTTTGTCTTACATGCGGCTGTCAGTCCTGTTAACCAGAGTTTCTAAGATGCTTGTAAATATTGGTTCCCTGTGCTCAGCTCCAGGATATAGCCTCCATGACAAAGAATGTGAAGAATCAGGCAATGAACACACTGGAGAAAGCGCAGAGGAAAAAGGATGACTTTGAAAATTCCAATAAAAAACTGAAGGATTTCATTAAAAGAATCAGAGACTTCCTCACAGGTTGGTGGTATGTTGGTTTGCATCAAACAAATATTTCTTTTTGTTGCCGCTCTCATGACTGTGACTGGATCTTGCCTCTGATTGTGAGCCTGCTCCTTTTTCTTGGCCAGAGGAGGGAGCTGATCCAGAGAGTATAGAGAAGGTGGCCCTGCAGGTCTTGTCTATCAGCCTACCAGTCAACAGAACCAGCCTGGACAAAGTGGTGAGTGAGATAAAGGAAAGCCTTGCCAATCTTACCGACATCCAACGAATTATCGACGAGACATCACAGCACCTCAACAAAACCAAAGAATTGCTGGATAATGCCAAAGACGCCAAGTAAGTGGGGTGTCAGACTAAAGATGGCATGATACATAAAACTAACACATAAAAAAACAGTTACATTTGTGGACTTGATTCAGATTCAGATTTTGGTTCTGATTTTCAGGTTGCGTGCAGAGGGAGTCATGGATACCGCCAATGACACAAAGCGGGTTCTGGAAGTGTCAGAGAAGGCCATTGAGGAAGCAAGTAAAGCACTGGAGGATGCACTGAGGAACCTCAACAGCACAGTGAATGTGACCGTCATGGTACAGTGAACTAAGTCTGAATGTGTCTGTGTGTCCACGCGTGTGTATGCGACTTGCACACTGAAACCAGATGACAAGCTAGTTTAAATGAAATTATCATATGGAATGCAAAACAAATACTTAATTGTGTGATATTTAGAAGCAATTAGCATGTATATAGCAGTTATTAATCAAATAATGTTGTTAATCTACAAATATTAAGATATTTGGCTTTGGGACAGATGGATGATACAACTCCCACTGATCAAAATATCAGCATATTGATCACAAGTGTTTTGTATTTGT
The DNA here is from genome assembly GCA_900312935.1 of Carapus acus. Taxonomy (NCBI): domain Eukaryota; kingdom Metazoa; phylum Chordata; class Actinopteri; order Ophidiiformes; family Carapidae; genus Carapus; species Carapus acus. The sequence goes on along the minus strand of OMPJ01038914.1, from coordinate 78,687 downwards.
TGGACACGCAGAATAGATTTCTTCGCTTACCTCTCTCGTCCAATGTGTTTCAGGTGCAGGAGAAGCTGCAGCAACTAGAGGATAAGCAGATGCAACTCATGATGCGTCTCGGAAACCTTACCATGGGTGTAGAAGCCCTGAAGAATAAGACTGAGATGAACAGAGAGATGGCGAAGGATGCACAGATGCTAGCCAACAATGTCACGCGGCTAACATCCTCGTTGCAGAATGTGAGCGCAGGGGAGGAGTTGCATGTTTAGTTTTGTTTTTGAGAACAATTACAACTTTCATCACCTTTCTCAAAACGTTTTAGAGTGTGTTGAAGACTTTGTATATGGATAACTTGCAGATGTGCTTTATTTCCCTTAATCATTGCCTGCATTCATACCTTTCTCCAGAGCCTTAACAAGACCGAAGAGGAGTACCGCAAACTGCAAATGAAGATGGACTCCCTTGGTGGGGAATCAGGAGGCCTTGGAAACATTAACAAGAAGGCCAAGGACATGAAGAAAGAGGCTGAGGACCTTCTCAGCAAAGCCAACAAGGGGATAGAGCAACTGAAGAGTAAGAACAACATGGATACTACTCTGTCATTACACTACACTTCAAAAGATTAGACATAGATGAACCATCTCTTTTCTGAGCTCTGTCGCATTCTCTGTTGTTTTCAGAGCTGGAAAGAAAATTCAGGAATAACGAGCAACGAATGCAGGAGCAGCGCAATGAGCTAATGGAGCTGGAGAGGAACGCAGCCCAGGTGCGAGAGGAGATACGGGATCAAGTTCACAAGTACAGCAACTGTTAGTAAGGAGCCTCTGTTCCATGTTTACTGTTCGCTGCTGACGTTCATAAACCCATATGAGTTGTGACTGGTGCTGAGATCTGATCAGAAACGCAGCTGCCATAAACTTAAAAACACTCCATACCTCCGGTTTTCACTAGTTATTACAGTTTTATGCATAACAGGCATGTCACAGAACAAAATCATGCATCCATGTACTGTACCATGGTTTGACACAAGTATACGTGTTTAAGCTATTATAAATGGTTGATGAGAAGTTTTTATTTTACTGTATAGCTATTGATGATTGATTTCGCAAGCAATAACAGTATAAATTTGTCATCAAAAATCTGTTTTGAACCACAGTAGTTACGTTTTGACTGAGTTTGTCAATTGAGCAGATGAGTATAGTATTCACAATATTACTTTTACTGTAAAACATTAATGTGAAATTGATTTAAGAATTTTAAAATGGTGTTTATTTTTGTTACATAATGTTGAGTTGTTAAAGAAAAATGTGCATATACAAATATTGTTTTGATCATATCTTATTCTGATGTGTTACTTCAAGTTTGGTAAATAATTAAATAAATAAATGAATAAATAAATCAGAAACATTCTATGTAAAAGAATAATATTCCAGTCATGTTTTTGTCATCATGCCCGCAACATTGAGTCCCGCTCTGAAGAGGTTATTTGGGTGTCTTACCACAAGGGAATACCCTTACTTAACCTGATAGACTGATGAGTGAGACCCAGTATTTGCCCTTTACATGTCCATTGTGTGCAAATGTGCATTTGTTGATCATCAACTTTTTGTGATTCACATGGATTCTTAACCAAAATTTGCTACATATCTTTTGTGTCAGACACCTGCCCCTTTCAACACTGGACTTTGATTGTTAACCTGTGGATGAGATGTGTCTTCACAGTGTCTCATTGGCTGCACCTCCATTGTTTCCATTAAATGGTGACGATCACTATGAAGGAGGGTTGCTAATATCTGTTACATTCTGGCATGTAGTAAGAAACTTTTCACAAAGAGATGTTCTCATCTCGCAGGACAGGGAATGTGTAGCATGATGACGGTTTGTTGCACAGGCAGGTTTCCTCTGGAGAAGACACACCTGTTCATTTGACAAATTGAATGGCAAAGAGGGTAACACACACACGTGTAGCAATCATAAATCAGTGATTTACTCGTACAAACACTGATCCCACCTTGTGTTGGGCTTAGCTTGCTCAATGAGAATGAGTCAGTGAATTTAGACATACTGTATAATTGGTCTGTACAAGCGACTGCATCTTTAGTTAAGAGTTGTGGGCATGACAATTTTTCATTTTTTCCAAAACATTTCCCACAAACATACATTTGGCCTTTGGATTTAGTTAAATCAGTAAGATTCAACTTAAATGTTTTGAGTTCTTCATTTTATCATGAAGCATTAATGAGGCAGTGAACTCGAACTTAAGCAATTCATATTCACGCAGTGTATATATATAAAAAAAAAAGGAAATATGTGATGGGTATCTGTTTAATGTGAGGAACAAAGAAAACTGCAATGAATTGAATGAACACGAACTGAAGAAAATTCAGTGACATAGGGCAGTTTGTCACACTCGCAAATTATGGTGCAATGCAAATCTTGACCCTTGGAGGGTCTGAGCGTTGAGGTTTGCCTCCGCTCCGTGCAGTGGCCTCGCTCTGGCCTCTCCTCCCCCTGCCCACCGCCAGCTCCGCTCCGTGGATCCGGCTCGGGTTTTCCAGAGGAGACGCGCCGGAGTTGGCTGAGTCCGCGCCGCGAAGAGGAGAGGCAACGCTCCGGCAACTCCGGCAGTGAGTGGAGACTTATTAGCGCAAACACAGGAACGGAAAGGACACAGACGGTGAGTGTGTACCTGCCTCTCATCGCTCTAACAACACTTTCAACCCTTCAACCGCTAATGTGGAGCCGGTATTTACCACAGCACTCACGTGTGATGAGACCATAAGCTAGTTTTTTAGGCAGTAGACAGACCACTCTGTGTAACTTTTGAATTTGGGAAACGTGAAGTCCATCTTAGGCAGCTATTTCTCATAGTGCTCCGGTTTGTTCGCACGGTGTCTCTAAACAAACTTGAAACCTCCCCCGCCCCCAACAGAAAAGGACAGACCAGATTTGCAAAAGAAGATACCTTGAACAGTCGCCGTAATAACACACATTAGCTTTGAGTTCACTAAATGTAGCTTCTCACTATAAGAGTGTTTGTCCAGGACATCGCGGTTAAAGCGTGTGTGTGTGTGTGTGCGTGCGTGTGTGTGTGTGTGTGTGTGTGTGACCTGGAACACAACAGGTTGCAGGGAAGTAGGTGGATGAGCGCAAAGCCATGCAAGCGTCGCTGCTAATGCTGCTGTGTGGTGAGTACAAGTCAGTTCTTTGAAGTCAATTCATGTTTTCTGCTGCTTGCGAAAGCCTCAGAAGTTGTTTAATGGACGGTTTTGAAAGCTCACAGCCGTCTTCAGGTCACTGGGCTTTCCCTGAAAAGTTAGACCGCCTAATCAGGAGTTGTAAATTATTTCAGGAAATTTTCAGAGAAAACTATGTTGGGATGAGATAGTGTGATTGTTAGCTCGAATGAAACTTCGTTTATGTACTAGGTAATATTCTGAAGACACTGACACAGCAAAATCTTTTTGGAATTGAATCAAACCTTTGCCATAATACCAGTTTGTTAATTTGTCTTAACATTGTCCACAAACCCTGGAGAGGTAAAGAAAACCCCACCTCTAACAGCCTATCAAATAATTAGATGGAAACAGTAGCCAGACTGTGATGGATGTCAGTGTGATGGGGGCAGTGGCCCCACATCTCCCTCCGCCGAGATAAGATAGTCAAAGTTTCTTATTTGGAACCCACAGTGCCCTCCAGCTTGCAGGCCTCTGAGGTCACCTCTCTCTCTTGCTCTGTCTCGATCTCTCTTGCTCCCTCTCTGTGGGTGGTGTGGCTGTGTTTATGGTCCTCCTAAAACAGCCCAGCTGAATCCGCAAATAGAGACACCCACTTTGCTCCCATCTACACCACTGCTGGAGACCCTCAGTCGAATGTCCACCGCTTCACAATACTTACTGTATAGGAAATTGAGTACCGTAATTTGGATACTGTTTATATCGTTACACATTTATCTCCACATTGTTCTTTCTGTTGTGGTAACAACTGCAATTATTCATACAGGCTACACAGATACAGACTAACATGCACATATGCATTAAGACAGAAATGCTTTACAATATGTATATACAAGCACACTTAGAGATTTGAACTCAATATAAATGTTTTTTTTTATTGTCTAAATGGCCTGTTGGAAAGGATGAGTGTAGTTTGGTAGGCACTACAATTTCCCAGCTCACCAGATCAATGGATCAATAAAGCACCTATCTACCTACTTTGTTGATGTGTTTGACTTAGTGTGATACCGGTAAATGGAAAACCCAGCAATACATAGTCTTTTTGCATGTCCTTGACTGCTGTCAGTGGTTGTGCTCATCAGTTGTACTAAAAAAAGACTGAAAACTATGGCTGAGAGGACATGAATTCAATGCCAGTGTGGCTCTCTGAATACTCACTGCCATCAGTGAGCTGATGATTCCTTTGCTTAATGGGCTTGAATAAAACGATTCCTAATGCATTGCTCCCCTGAGGTGAGGAGACAATGGGCTTGTCGCCCCAGTAAGTCTATTAGTACCTGCTGTTTTCGCTCACTCCATCCCCACTACCCCAGCCGGTGTCTTTTTCACACCTGCGACTCCTCATTGTGACAAATGATGATACGTGAAGGTCTTCTCAACACTAAGTACTTGCACAACACAAATCTTCTCTGTTCTTCTCCTAAATTTGACCTTTCGCATAGATGTTATGTATTTGAGTGGTGATCTGGGCATATTTGTACATTCCCACTTTCAATACCATCACATTAATTTTGTATGACTTATCCATAGTAAATCCTTTCTGCATGTGAAATGAATGTCTCAACCCTGAAGTTTTTCAAACAAGCATTTGATAGAAACCTAATAGATCATCCAGTCTGTACATTACAATGCCGAGACACAATTGTCAAAGAGAGTCATGCTGATTACAAAGCACAGGCCAAAGGTAAAATAACCCCACTAAAAAGTGAGACACATTTGAGGGTAGCGAGGTGCACAGGTTTGATGAAGTGAGTGTGTGTTTGTCCATAAACTTACCAAATGTCATTACAGAGATAGGAGCTGACTGTCACACTCCTAATTCTCTCGGGACCCACACCAAGGTCAAGGGTCATTTCCATATCCCCAGGTCAGAGATGGGGTAATTGGCATGCGAACAAATTGAGAATGAGTGTGCGTGTGTGCGTGTGTGTGTGTGTTAGAGAATAGGGGAGAAAGTGAAAAGACCTAGACTCATTACAGGAACAAAGAACCAGTAGTGCCTCTCTCCTTTCTTTTCACTCTCCATTTCCATTCTTTCCTTTCAAGGGTGGGGGTGTAAGAGGGACCTGTATGGATCCACTATGCATACTTACTGATTGTGCACATGTGCACCACCCACATTGGTAGACTTTCCTCATATCCCAATGCATTGAAACACTTACCTCCCTCCACAAAAGTCTGTTGTATATGTTGTACAACATGAATATCACACATTATTTTCTTGTCAGCTTTTACAAATAAAAACAGATCAAAAATCAGTGCTGGGACCACATCACGCCCCATCAACTGTATTACTTTTCCAGAAGTGATGTGATTGAGGTCAGCTTAGGGTGAAATCACATCTTAGTTATTTTGTAGGGAGGAAGGAAGGAAGGAAGGAAGGAAGGAAGGAAGGAGAGGAAGGAAGGAAGAGAGGGAAGGAAGGACAAAAGAAAGGAAAGAAGGAACGACCGAACGAAGGAAGTTGACATGAAAGAGGATCTGGTTTTGCCTCATGCAGTTAATCCTCTGAAATTTGCCTTCCTTACAGGCATCTGTGAGTCGAAACAGGGCCCTGCGTTACTGTAGACGCCCTCCCCCATGTGTGTTTCTCTGTGCATATGTGTGTGTGCGTGTGCAGGTAATGGGTGGTATTAGGCATGCATTGTGAGAGAATGTGTTCCTAAACCCTTTGCGAGCGCCAAACTCCGGAAGTGTGCGGATATCAGAACAATGGTGCAATAAAGCCTGCTAACTAACAGCACACAGAAAAGAAAGAGAAAAATAGAGGGAGGTGGGTGGAGGGGGTGTTAGAGGGCCAGACATGTTAGAAAGCAGAGAAATGGCAATTTGAAATAGGGACAAAGCAAAAGAATAAGAAAGCTGGGGTCTGGGGGTGAGGACCTGGCGAAGGAACTGGTTTGTTTTCATGAAAGGATGGTGAGTTAGGTTTCCCATCCTGCAGGCGGGGGCTTTTCTGGATGAAAAGAGGAGGTGGGGATTAAGGAAAAGTGAGGAGGATGGGTAGAAAGTTCAGGAACAGGAACTGGAGATGGCCTCATCAAAAAAAAAAAAAAGTGCAGCTGATTAAGCAGTTAATAGAGAACTAATGCTCTCTATATCATGATCGCTATACAGTTTAGATGGTGTGAGCGTGAATTGTTACAAAGTTTGCCTGTAAATGCAAATTGTGGTGTTGGGTTATCTCTGCTATAAATCTTTGGCTGCAGATACAAAATGTGTCTTTATTTCCTGTATATCTAGCTGGCTATCGAGCTGGCACGGGTGCCATAGCACCACTCAGTATGTTGACATGCACCCTATATTTTGGTCCTAATGGGGTCTGTGACAGTGGGAGTAAACACAATAATTGAGGTTTTGTTTGTGACGAATAGTTTTACTGATTGCAAATGCAAACAGTGCTCTTAGGTTTGTACCTTTCTACATGCTGTGTATAGCCCTCAACTCTGTACACTGAAACCCATGCTGAATATTAGCCAATTTTGAATACTGTTTATTCCAATCAGTTTGTGCATACATCCCTCAAGTGCAGTGCAAACAAAACTGTTCTGTAGTTCTGCATATCACCTGTTTCTTTGTATGTATATGTATAGGTGGGAATGGAGACATGTCCAAGGTTTAGCAGTAGCTTGCTCTTGTTTGTTCAACAAATCTATGTGTTATGAGAATGGATAGGCCTCTTTATGTCCAAGTAAGTTCTGTCAGAGACATTTGCTCACCCATGCTGCTAGAGTGCAGCGGCCATGCCTAATAGCAAGTTGGGTTTGTGCAGCTTGTTAAAAAGCACTCTCCGACTCCTCTAATTATCTTATTGTAGACAAGGTGTTCGGTTGCCACACAGCGCGCCACTGTTGCACGTTAGGATGGAAGTACAGATAATAACAACATGAAGGATGGTGGGAAGGAAAGGAAAACGACGCGAATTAAATTGAGAGGCGAGGAGAGACGGGATACTGCCACAGGGGAGGCATTCCTGTCCCTCATTTCCACAGGTACACACATAAACATGAATCGTAAATCACAATACACTTTTAAAAGAAATCAAGTGTACTCGACTTTTAATTGAGGTTTACTTTGCTTCTAGCCAAATCATCATCATCAATGGATTGTTAACTTGATCCTTTGTGAAAATGATTTCCTCCTTTAGAACTTGAGTCTACACCATTGGTTCTACGCTTGTGGTTTTTGAATTGATTTAAATCTTTCTGTGTGCAAGGGTTTTATTCTCACCTCCATCAGAGGAATCATACAGTTTTTCTTGGCAACTGTGTGTGTGTGTCATAGTTCATGCTGTCACTTGAATATGCCCGTCTCACACTCTTCTGTGTATTTAGATACACAGGTATACACAGATTATGTGCGCATTGTCACCAGCCGCGTCATTGTCATTTTCAGTGAATCAGCAGCGCAATAGTTCAGCAGCGTTAACCACAATCAACGACCGACTGTGGTGAGAGCACAACTGGTTACACATGAACACGAACTGTGATGAAATCATTAACACATAGTCATCAGACAGGATAGTGTTTGTGTGACACGTACATCACAGCACACAGCATAAACCTGCATCTCTCTGCACACATGCAACCATGAGATATATTGTCATCAAATTGGTTAAGAAGTGGAACATATGGGTAGATAGACACACGAACACACCACGCACTTATTGCATGCTTTAGCAAAATGACAAGTCCCAAGTGTGCTGCGGTGTCTGCAGACTTTCCCCCTCTAAGTGGAGCCAGATTTGTGTATTTCGAGGTTTTGCAGCAGCACCTACAGTGAGCACATCTACCCCTAGAGTGTGGTGACTCCCCAGAGCAGCTGCTTAGCATTATTGCAAGCACACACACATACACACTTACTGATCAATACATAATTCAAAGCTAGGCCGACTCCCTCATGCTCATTGTACGGCTAATGAGCAAGTGGATTGACTGACGGCATGCACCCAACATCTGCTTGCCACATGTGCCCCTAGTTTGGTGGGTCACAGTGTTTAGTGGTTTGGAGTTTGTGACTGGTAGCTGGATAATTTTGGAGGTGTAATCATCGCGTTACAATCCCCAAAATAAGTCCGACTGCACATGAAAAAGGAGTAATTGTTCTCTGGATAATGTTTAGCCATTAGAGATAGATTAGATTAGCCATTGGATTAGAGAAAATTTGCATTTTGACGTTAATTCAGGTGGAAAACTGCAAATCCTGTCACTTGTTAGAACCGGGATTCAGTTTGTGAATGTTGTCTTGAGCACTGGCCTGAAAGTTTCCACCGTGCCTACTGGAGAATTTGATGGCCTATTTTGTGTAGTTAGATTGCAGAGACAAGACTGTGAAGACTAGCTCCAAAACAATCTATCAGAAAGTAAAGTGGAATGAACGCGGCATGTGCTCGAGATGTATCTGTGAATATTTCTGTCCTGTGTCTGCTCCATGCAACATTGCTCAGCTATTCCCACCTGTCACTTGTCACCTACTTCCTCTTTGTCTCTAGGACAGAACAGGAATGTAAGCATGTCTCCTGTAGCGGGGACCAGCTGCCTCCCAGTGCCGTGCCTTGTTAATCTAACTGGCTGTGTAATAGGGAGCGTCTGGTCTGGCTCGCTAAACTTACTCCCTGCTCCCCTCCACAGTCTCTTTGACAGCCAGCCAGCCAACCAGCCAGCCAGTCTGTAAAGTAGCCTTGAACAGCTGAGCCACAATCACAGACCCCGTGACACCAGGACAAAATACCAGACACAGACAGGAGTCAAGTATATTGGGACTGACAACTAGGACGTCAGAGGGATTGTTGTTACTCAGTGGCATTATTTGGTTTGCCCTCCTTCAGTAAAGTAAATCAATTTGATTTGGTGAGGCCTCTCAACAGTAGCACAAGCACTGATTCGTGACATCCAGGGTTCACCCTCAGTTCCCACAGAAGATGGGAGGACGAAATCACATAAGATGGGAGGACAACATCAGCGAGGAATGCCAACGGTGGGGAGTAAGAGACGGCAGTGGAGATGTTCTGGTCAGTGGAGACGGGGGGGGGGCAAGAACAGATAATTAAGATTGGAGTTAGGGTGGAGCGCAGACAGACCAGACCAGTGGGAGGTGATTGTCTGCCATTTTCTTGGTGAGAGAGATGAAGGAAGGTAGAGAATGTGAAGTAATTGCCTTGGAAAGTCTAAAAATAAAAAACAGTTTGCATTTAGAACATCATCGTCAGGTGGCGAGTGCTTGACATATCTGAGTTGCCTCGCAGACCTTGCTCATATCAGATATGCAGTGCCTTCCGGTCGTCTGTAACGTGCTTCTGATGGGCTGGTGTTAAATCTCAGTTTAATAGAGAGACTGAAAATTTTTGTTAGTCAAGTAAACTGAAAAGTTGTGATTGAGGAGTCTGCATCATTCACATGACATTCTTTCTTGCCTGTCTGTTTGCTTGTTTGTCTTGGCAATTACATCCTTGTTTGTACCGATGGACGTGAAGGCAATTTTCTTTCTGTTGTCTCTGTCCTCCTCTGGTTCCTGAGAAATTTGTCGCATCGGCGCTACATCCACCAACACACCCCAGCCATCTATATATCTCTCCCAACATGCACGCACGCACGCACCCACGCAAACACGCACGCACGCACGCACATTCCCATTCTGGATATACTGCTGAAAGTGTAGATCTGTAGGCTGTGAGATGAATGGACTGATTACATACTGAAAAATTACGACCATAAAAATACACACACACACACAGTGTTTTTTGAGTTGGAATGGCCCCCAGGGTAGAGCATTTGCAACTGGAAGTTTGCTCATTCAAATCCCAGCTCTGCCCTGCAAGGACGTAAGAAGGGCTGTGCAGTTTTAGACAGGAGAAAATAAATAAATTGATGATTCTTAATGTGATTAGTTGTTGCCCGTCACATCTTTTGAAGAAATGATGAAGACGTGCGCAGCCTGTCACGTGCTGGCAAATGCATATGCGTCTTTGGCCCTTCGAAACTGAGGTGCGGCATGTGCTTGGTGCCTTCTTTTCGTCTGTGCCGGTAGAAAGCAGAGGAGTAATCAAAGGACCAGATGAAAGCCCTGAATAAAGGCTTAGTTCACCTGAGGGGCTGACGTGGGGTTGAATTTCATCTGTGACTTTTTGCAAGCTGAGCAGTCCCCTTTAATGTTTCATTGCACACATTAACCTCTTGTGGAGGACTTGCTGGCCCTCATTCACATCTGGAGTGTTTTTGCAGACTGCAAAGAACACTCCAAATCACCTCACCTGTTCACTTCCACACTATCAACACTGCCTTATTTTGGGTCTTACGCCCCTAAATGAAATGGCTCTTCATTATGAGCAGACATTTTGATCAGTGTAACTCACCGTCAAAGTGGTGTGTGTGTTTGAGAGAGAGAGAGAGAGAGAAACTCCACTGCACTCTAATGAATAGCCGCAATACGTAGCTCGCTGTTACTGTCCAATAGCTCATTGAACAGCAGAGCTTTGTCAGGAGACCCTATCCACACACACACCCACACACACACACACACACACACACACACACACACAGTCCTCCGACCTCATCCAGCTGTCAGCCTGCATTCCTCCTTGCCTTTCCATTTATGGCTGGACAACGGAGAAGGGGGGAGTGGAGGATGAAACTGTAACTCTGTTGCACCTGTCCTTACAACTACAAAACAAACACTTTCTTGAGTTGAAGGGTAAGATGCATGCTGACTGACTTCTCACAGCTCAAGCTAATACGTGGCATTTTATGTTCAAAGTAATGAATGAAGGCATCAGATATGGACTGTGTGGCATTTTCAGAGCAATCACAGGACTGGTGTAGAGATAAACAGAGAGGATTATATCTCTTTTCACTCCTCTGCTGCAAATGTCATATTTTCACAACAAAACCAACAAGACATCCATGTGGTTTCACCCCTAAGTAATGAGACGTGTCCCAGTAAATAGCAAAAATATAATTATTCATTTGATCCAGAGAGAGAATGGACACATTTGAACAATGAACAACGCCTCTTTCGTCGTCTTGTTTATTTTGCTCCAACTGATCAATGAAAATGTCATGTCCTTGTATCCCTCAAAGTACTTGATACATGGTAAGGTATCAACCAGCCACCTAACATCAGATTACGCCACTACTCTAGTATCTCCAGCTCACTCCTCTTCGTCCTCTCTGCCCTCCTGCCTCCTCTCCTGTCTTACATCAGGCAGTGGTCTGATGTCTGTCAGAAGCACAGTCTATGCTCTGCAACTCTTGGGTATTAGGCCTGATCGTTAATGACTCACTGCAATGTTAACAAGAACTGAATCATCACACTTGCATTGTATGCAACATGTTATTTATACAGACACAGAGTTATTTATTTCACAGCAGTCTGAATGGATATATAGGGATTGCTCCAGGCAAAGGCACGTGGCTCAGTTTACAGATTAGTTGTTGCTCTTACAACACTCCTCATTGTGAGTATCAAGAAAATGCTAAAACAAAATTACAAAAAAATGATTTAAAATGAAATCTGTCAAAAATAGAAGTTAAACCCCTCTGCCCCCACACAGACACACCTCTCCATTGACTCCAAGACCCAGCATGCTAATGATAACCAGAGATGTGAAGCCTGGATTGTCTCTCACACACAAACAAACACAGATAAACACTCAGAGATAAAAGATGACAAGACACCTAGTGATTATATGCTACATCAGACGTATTTCTCTTCCACCGTGTGCTCCCTAGCACAGACATACACACATACACACACACACACACACAGGCCTTTGAGTATGTGCCAGTAGTGTCCCCCCCATACAGTGGATATCATGTTGTGTCTGGATGGGGTGTCTTCAGAGGCTCTGTGCAGTGTTACAACGCCTCTTTGTCTCCCCACCCGTCACATCCAGAGTTTCTAAACTTTTCTGCACCATGCCAGTATATCAACTTTCTGTTTTTGCGTTTTGTTGGCCTCTTCCCAACTTGACTGGAGACAGTAGGAGATTAGAGGATGGCCTCAGACGGTTTATCTTAGCCCACGGAGACCATCAGCGTCTGCACGGATTCTGATGTGAACTGTAAAACAAACACCTGTAGCCTCGATCTGCAAACATCATGCTACTTGGAGAGTTAGTGCACTCACTTGGCTAGCACTCATGTGAGATTTATGCAGATGCTGGTGTGTCCATTTTGTGTATGTACGCAGTTCAGTGTGAAATCCTTCTGTGCATCATTCCCAGCACGTCTCCAAATACACGTCTGGTCTCTCAGTAGTGTCACACTGACAAAATGCAGTCCAAGTGATAAAACCTCAGCCATGCTTAGTGTACAGCATAGAGAGGTCAGAATCTCTCCTAGTTCCTGTCAGAATCGGAATTTGAAGGAATATTACTGTTATATGATCAGAAAAACTGTAAAGTATAGTATAGTAAAGATATTGTTGTAGACAGTTGGAACTAACACAGACTGTTTGCCAAGATGGGTCACGAATATACCCACAAAAAAAGAAAGGAAATTACTAAATTCAATCCTACATCTTCCTAAATTTCACAGTTGCATGATAATATTGCAATTTCTTTAATCACAAATTATTCGTGTTGATGTGGTGTTGAAATAGCAGCACATGACAGATTCAGAGCACGACTCCCCAAACACGAAATTCATCACTTATTGTCCTCACACACACTGGCGCATAGGAGAGAAGCTAGGTCCACTTGAATGTGTGACGGCTGCTTGTTGACTTGTACTTTTATACCATTTATTTTAACTCTCATAAATGCTTGGTTATCAGTTAATTTCCAGCACAGCACAAATTTGACTGTTTCTGATGTTACACACACACACATACACACACACACACACACACACACACACACACACATACACACACACACACACAAACTCACACTCACACTATCTCAGTGTGATTCCAGCCTATGTTCTCCATAAGATGGAATTTTCAGCATTAATTGAATTTTGATGCTCATGTGCGGACACTTGTCTACTGTGGGTGTCCGTTGACGTCTCATGACCCACATAGTGTCCAGTGTCCAGATTTTGGCTCTTGTCAGTGTGAATTTAGCCTGTTCATCAGCAGGACTGCGCAGACTTAATGCTCCTGTTTTAGCCACAGAAATCTGATTGCCTGCAGCAAGCGGTCAGTGCAACTGATGTTGAGTGGAGCTATTTTCAGTGCAGGAAGTACAAGTACTGCACTGCACATCCTGGAATTGCACACACCTGAAAATCTAAAACTAAAAGCAAAACAAAAGTAACTTTTATTAATCCAATTGCCAGTTGGTGCCGACCTTTGTTGCACTGCTGTCAAGTTAAGTCAGTTTGACCCAAATAATTTAGACCTGTTTTGAACTTTTCTTAAAATTCTTTTCGGAAACAGATTGTTCAGCTGCATTGTAATCACACATGAGTGATTGTATACCATTCAACAGCAGTGCCACTTAACGTTGTTTCCTTGCTTGTTCAGTTAACTTCCCGGTTTTTCTCTCTCCCAGTCTTGGCCGCTGTTGCTGGCCAGGAGCCTGACCAAGCCCACGGCTGTGCCCATGGCAGCTGTTACCCAGCAACAGGAGATCTACTGGTTGGCCGCGAGAAAAACCTGAAGGCCTCATCCACATGTGGCATGAGGAGGAAAGAGTCATATTGCATCGTCAGTCATCTGCAGGTTGGTGTGTGTGTGTGCGCGCGCGTGTGTGTGTGTGTGTGTGTATCATTCCATGTTGTTGTTTCTTTTTTCACCCTGATCCCTGACCCTGATTTTTTCTGCTGCAGGATGAGAAAAAATGTTTCTTCTGTGACTCTCGACGGCCATATGACCCTGTCTACAACACCATCAATCATCGCATAGAGAATGTCATCACTACCTTCAAACCTCATCGCAAAAAGTCCTGGTGGCAGTCAGAGAATGGTGAGATGCTTTGTTAAGTGTCTGAACCCTGTATCTCTTCTTCCCTTTGAGTTTTTTGGATGCAAAATTCTGAATTTGCATTGATAGTGACTGCGATTCAGAATTCGATTACATCACCTGTGGCTGCAGTGAAATATTGCCAATCAAGGGTAACTACAAGAGGAGATATTTGCTGTCTTTTAAGATTTAAATGATCATTTCACAGTGAAATTTTAACAGTTAATGGAAAATTAAAATGTTCGCTATCCTCACATTTTTGTAAAATCAGAGCCAATATGCTTCAAGACAAGAAACACTGAGATTTCACTGCAGCCACCCAAATTCACCTCCTCAACTTTTATGCATCTCACCTTTCTCGATGCTTGTTTCAAACTGTACTATGATTTTCTCAGGTGCTGTAATTGTTGGAAAAGTGCGTAGATGGAGCCCAAGGGACCAAACAGCACCCGTTCTATATGAAATCATGCATGCATCACAGTAGTTTAAGTGTTAGAATGCCGATATCTGAAGCAAACTGAGATGGAGCAGTTATATTTTAAGAAGAGCCTCGAGGTTAACTTACTGTAATAAGACACAGACTGCCGGATTGCACTGTGTTTGCCCTTGTTCCATGCCATTGCCGGATATAATATTCCTCTTATGGAATGACCTCACCCATAGGCTGTGGCATGATGGGCTAATGTTAGTTTGAGCTATTTCAATTCCAGAGAGACAGAGAGGAATGGATTAAGGGGGCAGACAGTGCAAGAGTACAAAAAAAATGCAGCAAATGATGAAAATGGAAAATGTTCCCGGTAGCATTGCTGGTCACAATGATGCACTGTTAATGCTGTGTACTGAGCAGCTGGATGGACACAGACTTATTTCAGTCCAACTTCAGCGCCCCTTTACCAAAATGGGGTGTTGTTGATGACAGCACTGCTTACCACTGGCATACCCAGAATAGAACAGAGAGAAAGAGAAGAAGATGGGAGACAGGAAGTATGAGGACTATTTTTAGTCTTGGTTCCTGTCGGGTCTCCATGCCATCCATGTTAGCGACAGGGTGCACAGTTGGGTGTTTGATTATCAGCACAATGGCTTGCTTGTGAGTTGATTTACAAAGGTCACTCTTTGGTGTTGCATGCAAAGGTTCAACAAAGACCTCAGCTTACGGGACATGTATGTGTTTTTTTGATAATCATTTCAGTTTTTATAGACTGCAGTGATTTCATCAGTCAGTCTCTCTCCACTGTAGCTCTGTGTTTTCCTTCTGCCATTGCCATGCCCCTCCCTTCCTCTGGTTGTCCTGCTTTTTCCTTCCTGCCCCTTGTCAGCGTTTGACTTGTGAAAGATGACTTTTACAGGAGCCAATGTTTCTTAGATACACTGGGTGTTTTGTGTTAGTCAGATTTCTGCATCTGTCATTTCTCTCAATGTTCGCTGCATCTGACATCTCTCCAGGTTTCGTCTGGCCTCTGAGCGCCAACAGTAATGATGGTGTGGTAGATAAATAAAGAGGCATCGTTTCATAGGTTCATAATGTCGTTGTGCCATCATTTTTTGCTATGCTGTACAATGACAACAAAGGCATTCTACCGGGCACAATTAATTAAAGAAACCAGGGAACCAAAAGCAGGCAGGAAATATTCATTTCAGAGGATTAGTAGTACGGCGTTGAACAAGATGTACTGTAATGTGACAGGGATAGAATTTGTTGTTGAACAGGGTACGATGCAGCACATTCAGGGAGGTAATGTGAGTGTTAAAATCTCAAATGTATAGATCTCATGAACCACAGTTATCAAAGGCATGGACATGCACAAGGCACACAAGAGCAGGCTTGAACAGAAAAACCAATGGTTCAAGCCCTTAAGTAAAGGGTTCTCTAGAATAGTTGCTGCTTCACTGAAGATCGAAATTAAGGGGAACATTGAATGACCTTAACAGCTGTCTTCATTCTTGGATAAACACCAGAGATGTACACCAACCATTTGCAATTCTTGTTTGAATGTTTTTGTTTTTTTCTCCCTCCTTTGTCTTTCTGTCTCTCTCTCCCCTCTCGCTCCTCTATTACTCTCTCTCCACCACATATGCATTGTAGGGAAGAAAGATGTGTTCATCCAGCTGGATCTGGAGGCAGAATTTCATTTTACTCACCTGATCATGACCTTCAAGGTGAGCTGTTACCTGTTTGTTATTACTACCCAACTAACTTCTCCCTCTTCTCTGCATGGTTGTCGTCCCCACATACTGATGAAATTGTCATTCCTGCCTCGTAGACTTTCCGCCCTGCAGCCATGTTGATTGAGCGATCAGCTGACTTTGGCCGTACATGGCAGGTGTACCGCTACTTTGCCTATGACTGTGCCACTGACTTCCCCGGAGTCCCACAGGGTCATTTGGTCAATGTTGATGATGTGATCTGTGAGTCACGTTACTCTGACATAGAGCCATCCACTGAAGGAGAGGTAAGTGGTAATCTGACAAATAAAATGTCAGTCTTTTTTAAAGATGTTGTCTGTATCAATTATATTATCATGTCTCACATAAACACTATAATTTTAAATCAAAAGTATGTCCATTTGGAGATTTTTTTTTTTTTCTGAAGTGGAGAGATTTTTATTTCTAACAGTGCCCTGATTTTTCTTTCTCATCGTCGTCTTCTGAAAGGTTCAAAGGCTCAAAGATTTTTATGTGCCATTTGTACATGGACCAGCGGTCCACATACATCTGAAGTCTTTTTGCGTCGCTTTTCTTTTCTATATTCCATTTTCTATTTTCTGTTTTCTTTTCTTTTTTTTCCTTTTCTTTTCTAATCTTTTCTAAATGTTAAATTTGCTCATTCTCATTTTTGTCAGATGCGACAATATTTCACAAGTTCATAGTTGGACTACCACAACCACCACCACACAAAACATCCAATTTAAATGTGCACTGGGTTAAGTGTCAAAGAAGGGACATTTGCGCTTAATTCTCAGCTCTTTGCTGGAAAAATGTGAAATTTCCTCTCTTGCACATGCATTGTTCATGCCTCACTTAACATGCAGCAAAGATTAAGGAGACTATGTGAACATGCTGTTGCTCAATACAAAGCTAGTGAAAATAATTTAAAACATCAAAGTTTTACACAGAAAGTGGTGGGCAGATAAGAATTTGAATATCATGTGAATACATGAAGTTATACCATATTTTCCGGACTATAGGTCTCTCTGGAGTATAAGTCGCGCAAGTCAGAAAAAGCATAACAATGAAAAAAAGCACATATAGGCCACACGAATAAGTGGCATTTTTGGGGAAAATTCATTTTACAAAATCTGGAACCAAGAGCAGACATTTTATCTTGAAATGCAAGTTATAATAATAACAATAGAAAGAAGAAAAACAGGCAAATAGATGTACGGCAGGCTCTCATAGCGTGGCACATTGATGGTTATTCAGCCAAATGAAGCATAGACAACAAAATGAATTTGTGTCTGGCATGAAATTATTCAGGTAACTGAAGCATAACACACGAGCTAACAACTTTACCAAACCTTCATTTTCACTCCAAATCACTAAATCCATTAAATTCCTCTCTCTCTGTGTCACCTACTCTACACTAACTCCGGTAACCGCAGAACCCCGGAAGAAGGTGAAACGCCCCAGAAGTACACTAAAATGTAGCACACTAGCATGCCTTCGCTAATCCTGATAACATCGGAGATCCGGAAGAAGTGCCCCAGGAGTAGATGAGGAAGAGGCCACTGGAGGAGTTGGTGCTTAGATTACTGTAAAATTGAAATTCTAGCAGTTCAGGAGTGGTAGATACTTGTGGGTAAGGCCATCTTGCGGTTGTCAGTGGGATAATAACGAACATGTGAAATTACATATTATAATGATTTCACGTATACGCTGCACACATATCAGTTGCACCCCCAATCAAACAGAACATAATATGTCTTTTACTTTGGAACATACAGTAGTTTTATTGTTGTATTTCTATCTGTATGTCTATATTTCTCTGCTATATGTCTATTTCTTTTTCTCTGACACACACCCATTATTGCTACACAGGTGATATACAGAGTGTTGGACCCGGCTATCAGGATTGAGGACCCATACAGTCCGAACATCCAGAGTAGGTAGCACACACACATACACGTTCAACCACGCACGCACACACACGCACGCACGCACGCACGCACGCACTGATTATTGATGATAACTATTCAAAATCATTGCTCTACCTCCTGACAGTTATGTTTTACAAAGATGACATCTTTCGTGCATCTGTCATACTGCCATGCCCTCGTCTCTATACTGTTTTGATGAGAGGGATTCATGTTGCTAGGTATAAATCACTTTGCAGCAGACGCAGTATGTTTGCTCCCTCCAGCTGTGATAAACTATAGCAGCCCTTGTTTCGAGGGTGTGAAACATGGCTCCGTTGCGAACAGGACATGGACAGATGTGAAAAACAGCTGTTACTCTCCCACACATATCCACTGTTCCAATCCTTCTGTTAAGACTGGCAGGACATTCGAGCTTTTCCCAGAATTAGAGCTTGGTTCGTGATGCAGCAGTTGATTTTGCTGTTGTCATGTTATCTAAAAATAACAGAACCTTGTAGTGGTGCTGCACTGATGAGGGATTCATCTTTGAAATAATGTGATGTGTCGCAATCCTGGGTAAATGATGTCGGTGTATTATTCATATTTGTGTCACATTTATGGGTTTACTGGCCCTAACTGGTCACAGAGGGAGTATTTGCCCTGAGGCTGTTTTCTTGGGACATTCCTCTTTCTTTGACCTCGTTGCCATGGTGAAAAGTGAGAGTACATGACTAAGTCATATACCGTGTTTCCCACCTGAAACCCTAGAAAATGAGGTCTTCATTGAATTTGGTACATTTAGATAATTGACTTAAAATGAAGACATCTGTTTCAAAATTGTCAACTTCTACAGGATTTTCTGTGATGAGTTTTCATGTCCACTCTCTATTTGATCGGTGCAGATCGTGGCCAATCAGATGATGTTGTCTTAATGTCATCAGCATAATGATAAATTGTGAAAATTTTCTCCATCATTTCTGTTTGAGCAGATACATGTATTTGCTTCACTCTCTGTAAGGATGCACAGGTCTTATGATACACGATCACAGAGCTCTGCATCAGTGTGGCGGAGCTGGGTGGCTTAACTTGCGTCTGTTGGACGGATATCTGATTTGGATTGGAAATGCTGGAGATTTTTAAATAGGACTTTAAATGCTAATCATCATGAGCATGTAGAGGGGAGGAGGGAAAAATGTTCCCAGATTGATGAAACGAATGTCGAATATTTTTCTCTCTGTTGTCAAAGGTTTATTTATTTGTGTGCATGCATGCGTGTGTGCGTGCGTGCATACGCGCGTGTGTGTGTGAGTTAAAGTGAACAGCTGGAGAGTACCAGAGAAGAATGTAATGGTTGTTAACAAGCAGACAGTTGACAGACAGAAAAGAGGTCATCAGCTCCCACTTCCGCCCTGAGAATTCTCTGTGAATCATTTGGATTAAGCGTGAGGATGTGCCCAGAACTGATTCAGGCCGACGTTCCATGATTGACCATCATTTTCCGCTTGTTTAGTTTGGAGGTTTCAGACAGAAGGAAGTAACATTGAGATACTGTCCTGTATCTGTTTTTCTTCTCCTCTCAGTTGAAACAAGAAGCAACCATGTGCGCCCACAAATTCAGAGATTTTACATATGTAGTTTCAGCTCACTTTCAAAATAACACTTTTTTCCCACAATATGTTATACTTTATCGGCCATCGTCATTTTCACTGCTTCCTGATAATAGAAACAGAGTATATTTGAGCGCATCTCAAAGTCTGATAGAGTCATCGCACTGACTGTTCAAACAAAGCCATAGTCCACATTGTTGCAAATTGTTGGGCAGAGCAGTCTATACCTCCCAAGTAGCGATGAAGCTATGATCCTTCCACATGTAGATGTCCCACCAGTCTGTGGTTGCCAGTGTTCCATTCTACAGAGTGTGAGGGGGGTGAAGTTTTTCAAAGAAAGACTCATCCAGGCTTTACGAGGGTGGCCATCTTTGTGTTCATCATGAAGTTGGACTCTGTGGTGATAATGGCAAAGAACACTAGGGACAAACTGTAGAACATGATGGACAATACTTGTCCATCGATCAGCTGCTACTCACAGACACAAGAACTCTTTTGTCCCACAGGCCATTTAACTGCTGAATTCCTTGTCTAATAGCTTTGTTTGTGTTCTGTCCTTCTAGGTGCTGGGGTTGTAGATTTCCGTGATCAATACAGGGCCTACCCTTCCACCTAACTTCCCACCTACCTACTCATTAAATTGTTTTTACGCTGTTGAAAATGTAGGTGGGTAGGTTGTAGGTACTGATACATTGATCTACTGGTTCCAGGAAATTTAAAGCCCTAGCGGCTCAAAGTATGGAACAGAAGCAAAAGTAACAAGTTGACGCTTTTGTAGTCATGTAGGCGCAGAGACGTAATCAGTCATTTTGCATGCAACACGGGAGCACTCTAGGAATCATCAGTCTTATACGCTTCACAGTTTATCAACGATGACGTTGGATTATCTGTTAGCTGGGCTCTCATAATGATTTGTTTTGTGTTCGGTTCTGTCATCCTCCATCAGCTCAAACCTCTGTTCTGAGGGATACTTTCTTGATTTTCTGGATTTCATTCATGTGTGTGTGTTGGGAGCACAGTATATCTGTCACTGGTTATCTGTTCAAGATTTTTTTTATGCCAACATGATTTACCGTATGATCCATTAAAACAGCAATATTCATCCTGTTTGTGTCCTCTTTCAAACAGACCAGCTAAAGATCACCAACTTGAGAGTGAACTTCACCAGGCTCCACACTCTGGGAGACAATCTGCTGGACACCAGATCTGAAATCAAAGAAAAGTATTACTATGCCATCTATGAGCTCGTTATACGCGGAAACTGCTTTTGCTATGGCCATGCCTCTGAGTGTGCTCCCATCGATGGAATCAGAGATATTGAAGGAATGGTGGGTGATGAGACGATGAGCAGTAATACATTCAAGAACTGATTTTGACTGAAAGAGGCCTCTATGATAGTGACATGAGTGATCAAACATAGAATCGGACATGGCTTTTATCTCTCTAATGACACTTTTTGTGTGTCCAGGTTCATGGTCGATGTGTATGTAACCACAATACCAAGGGTTTGAACTGTGAGCAGTGTGATGATTTCCACAATGACCTTCCCTGGAGACCAGCTGAAGGACGGAACACAAATGCCTGCAAGAGTGAGTACAGGGGAATTGCAAGAAAGTGCAAAAGTAATTGCTGACAGAATGCTCAGGTTTCATTTCATGATAAATGATAAAGATAGGAGATGGTAGATTTCTGAACAAAACGTTCAAAAACTGAATGATGATTGTTGGGTGAGTGAATGTTTGTTGCCAAGACAACAAGGATGTGAATTTCAACAATTTCAACAATGAGGCTGTCGCGCTCATGCCCTCCTGCTAGTTATTGTCAAAAAGTCCAATTGTGAAACCTCTCTTTTCTCCACCTCATGCATCAATTCACTTTCTGTACTCGAAGCATGTCATGTGCTCTTCTGTTGGCACTACTAATCCATTATTCCTCTTGTCATTCTAATGTTTGTTAAATGCTAGTCTTGTACAGTTAGAAAAATATGTTGTTCAGTAATTAAGGCAGATTCAGATCCTGAATCTGATTCTGAACTGTGGGAGCAACTGATTAAAGTAATCAAAGATTTTTCTTACTTTTCTAAGGGTGTAATTGCAATAGCCACTCCAGCCACTGCCACTTTGACATGGCTGTGTACTTGGCCACTGGCAACGTTAGTGGAGGAGTGTGTGACGACTGTCAACACAACACCATGGGACGTAACTGTGAGACGTGCAGACCTTTCTACTACAAAGACCCCTCCAGAGATATCAGGGACCCACGGGCATGCATAGGTGAGTCTGTGTCTATGTGACTGGATGGGCATGTTCAGTAGAGGTGGGACACATTAATACAAATATCAATATTTTCCATTCACTGTTAGTGTTGATATTGACTGATACCTCAGTGCTGTCATTTTGCTCCAAAGAAGTTAAGTAACTATTTATCTCTTCATTTATCAGCTCTTGCAGCAAATGCGGACGAACATCTTGACCAAAAAATTAGATAAATAGATAGATGGAGAAACACCAAAACTAATTTGAAGGATATAAAACTGCATTCAAACCTAGTAATTAAGGAATTCACAATAACAATGATGATACACAATAAACAGTACACATACCGGTAATTATCAATGCATCTGCACATGATACTGGTCACGTATTTACTGTGCATCAGGTAATAAACAAATTTTGCAGGACCACTACTATTAAGCAGTTCAGCCTGTCATACTTTTCATCATTCATGCATTTCCTCTCCTGTAGCTTGTGACTGTGACCCAGATGGTTCAGAGAATGGGGGCACATGCGACAGTCACACAGACCTCACCGTAGGAATGGTGGCAGGCCAGTGCCGCTGCAAGGCCAACGTTGAGGGACCACGCTGTGACAAGTGCAAGGCCGGCTTCTTTGGTTTGAGTGTCAACAACCCTAACGGCTGCCAACGTGAGGACAGAAATACATCTCTTACACATCCACTCCAAATGAAATTGTTCTATCTATCTATCTATCTATCTATCTATCTATCTATCTATCTATCTATCTATCTATCTATCTATCTATCTATCTATCCAAACACACACACACACACACACACATATACATACAGTACATACATACTGTGCATACATACATACATACATACATACATACATACATACATACACACACACATGTATGTGTGTGTGTGTGTGAGTGTGTGTATGTGTGCGCGTGCGCGTGTGTATAATTGTATATGTGTAATGATATATATATATATAACTGTGATGTTGTGACCTTTTTCATCTCTGTTCCATTTTCCTAGCATGTCGTTGTGACCCCAGAGGGACCATATCTGGAAACTCTCTGTGTGACTCTGTCAGTGGTGACTGCTTCTGTAAGCGTCTAGTCACCGGCCGCAGTTGTGATCAGTGTTTGGTATGCCAAACATTTTTCTTCATTTATTCTGCGATCTTAAATAACCCATGATTTAGTTTTGTGATCAGCCTCCTTACAATATATCTTAAACCATGAGTAAAGAGGATTGTTGCAGGCCTTAGTTTCTGTGTGGAACCCTTACTGTTTTTGGGGTGTGAATTTCAATCCATTTTTATGTGTGTGTGTGTGTGTGTGCGCGTGTATATGTGTATGTGCAGTTGGTGTGGATGACAGGAGAGCCAAAATGGTCTGACCAGAGCAACGTCTTAAAATACATCCTGATTTTTTAAGTGTGGAAAAAACATTCAAAACTCCACAGCAGGATTAGTTGGGAAGAATTTAAATTCAAAACAGTGTATACCTCCTACTGAAGTATGCAAAACACATTCATGTTATTATATAATTATGTCATGTTTATGATGCAGTCAATTTTAAAACCCTCATAAAATAGTGGGAGGTGGTGCATAAGATGTCCTAAAGCCATACCTTTCAATTGAAGAAATTACAGAGTTGCTTTAAAATTTATGACTCACACCTGTGTCAGTCAGTCTGGAGTCAAAGTTCCCTCACATATGTAATAACATTAAAAGTAATATATCATGCCTGCCTTGTGCTAACTGTCTTTCTGCTGTGATCCTTATTTTCTCTTTCTCACACATACTCTCTCTCTGTCTCCCTCTCTCTCTGTGTTTTGCTGTGTTGCTGTCCCGCGTCCCTCTCTGTGTCTCTCCAGGCTGAGCACTGGGCCCTGAGCCATGACTTAAATGGTTGCAGAGGCTGTGATTGTGATGTTGGAGGAGCCCTGGACAACCAGTGAGTAATTCAGACTTGAAGCCACTTGTGTTAATTCCTCATCTTCCGTACTACCGTCAGAATACAGATCATATTCTTATATAAGTAACATTGTAAATTGTGCAGGAATTGAATTATTTTCTTTGTTTGTAGGTGCTCTATGGAGAGTGGCCAGTGTCGCTGTCGGAGTCACATGATAGGACGTCAGTGCACACAGGTGGAATCTGGGTATTTCTTCATAGCTCTGGATCATTTGCTCTATGAGGCAGAACAAGCCAAGATTGGACAGGTGAGGGCACCTGCTGTTTATTTCCCTCTCAAAGGAAATAAGACACTTTGTGGCTGGAACAACAACACATACACAACCTAACTAAATCTGTTGCCGTGTTTAGAAATTACAAAGTGCAGTTTACAATTCGGTGTCTGTGTGTTCTCAGGGTTGTACAGTGGAAATCAGGGAGCATCAGGCAGGTCGACCTGCCACGTGGACAGGCCTTGGCTTTGCACGAGTACCTGAGGGCGGATCCTTGGAGTTCCACATCACAAACATCCCTTACTCTATGGAATACGACCTGCTAATCCGCTTTGAGTCACAGGTCTGTATCTCTAAATGTGTCTTTGCCAGCACTTACATGTCTCAATAGTGTGTCAGAGGAATACACAATGTAATTATGGTTCAGAGTAAAAATAGAATCATGAACATCAAATAGAAATAGCAGTGTTGCAGACCTGTTGTATCCATTGTAGTTGTTACGATGTAATATTCACCATGATTTTCTCAGGTTTTCTTTGTATAGAGAGTTAACATGCTGGTGTTGCTTCAGATGCCACAAGACTGGGAGGAGGTGCGCGTAACATTGATCCGCCCCGGGCAGATTCCTACCAGCAGTCCTTGTGGAAACACCATCCCTGCCGACGACAGACTCACTGTCTCTCTGCCTGCTGGGGCCAGGTCAGTAACTGACACTCATACACATACACAGCATGCAGCATTATACACACCAAACTCTGACACTATATCACTGCCACGTGCTCCAGGTTCATGGTTCCCCGTCAGCCTTTGTGCCTGGAGAAGGGTGTGTCCTACACACTTCGCTTTGAATTCACTCGTTATCAGGACGCAAACTACATCCTGAATGGAGCAGCTAATGCTGTGCTGCTTGTTGACTCCGTAAGACAAATGATATTATCTGCTCTAAATAAATCCCATGCTCAATAACATGACAATGTTACCTGGACATGGCCTCTCCATGATGGACCTCTCTGCTCCTCTAGATTGCCCTAATGCCACGCCATTCGTCAATGGAAATTTTCAATGCTGGTGACCTTGCGTCAAACACGAGGAAGCAGACTTATGAGCGGTACCGCTGCCACGAGGGTGCAAAGAGTCTAACCCGCTCACCAATGAGCGACACTTGTGCCAAACTCATCACCAGCATGTCAGCCATCATAAATGATGGAGCTCTGCGTGAGTACCAAATTATGAAACATGTTTGATTTAATTAAGTGCCCCTTTTCTAGACAGGTATTATGTATTGTCTATCGGATGTATTGCGATCGATTTGATGAAATTAATAGAAAATAGAGTTGTGTCACTTTTAAGACTCAAAGCCATTCACCTGTGGAGTTTTGCCAAGAGATTTGAGTCAAATTCTGCTGCCATATTCAGAGGTTGGTAACTACTGCTCACATATCTCCTTTTGCAGCTTGTAACTGCGACCTACAGGG
Organism: Carapus acus; assembly: GCA_900312935.1. Lineage (NCBI taxonomy): Eukaryota > Metazoa > Chordata > Actinopteri > Ophidiiformes > Carapidae > Carapus > Carapus acus. The sequence continues at coordinate 52,960 of OMPJ01038914.1, read as the reverse complement.
GTCTATCAGTTCTGTGTGTGATGTCCGTGGAGGCCAGTGTCGTTGCCGGCCTAATGTGATAGGTCGACGCTGTGATCAGTGTGCACCTGGAATGTATGGATTTGGACCCTCAGGCTGCAGAGGTAAGGAGCAAAGTTGAAAATGAACCTGAAGCAACTGGGGTAAATGTGGCAAAGGACACTGTTTTTTTAGTTGAATGTTTTGATACGATTTAACAGTTTCCCCTCTGGTGCCACAAATAATACCTTGGCAAATTTTACATGAACTTCGCTGATATAACCAAAACATCAGTTGTCAAACAAACAATGATAGACCCTGCACAAAGAACAGAGGCATCAAAAAATAAATTACATGGTTACGTTTTATTTGTTTTAATTTTTCTCTCTGTAATTTAGTCATAAGACTGAATCTCATATATCATAGCATCATTAAACAAGTGAAATATTTGAATTATGCTCTTGACAAAAGTCAAAACTTGCCATGCCTCTATTGATTTTCCAGGATACAGAATACAGTGCGTGTTCATTTTCATAAACTGTCAGCCCTTATTGTGAAAATGTTGGGTTTGTCTAATACAGTGGCGTGCTGCTGGCGCCCTCTACTGTCTGCCACCTCACACACATCCATCCGGCTTTCACATCCAAGTGTCTCAGTTGACCTCTTGCTTATCTCTGCAGCCTGCAAATGCAGTTTGGAGGGGTCTCTAAGTCGGCTGTGTGACAAGTTCACCGGTCAGTGTCAGTGTCGCCCAGGTGCCTTTGGTCAACACTGTGACAGATGTCAGTCGGGACACTGGGGCTTCCCCAGCTGTCGTCCATGCCAGTGTAACGGACATGCTGAGGAGTGTGACCAGAGGACAGGGGCCTGCATTAACTGCAGGGACAACACTGGAGGAGACAAGTGTGACAGGTGGCCCATCATTGCTCATTTATTAGTCCTTGTGTTTTTTTGTGTTTTTGCACCTGGGTTAATGTTGTTGTTTATGTAGGTGTGCCAATGGCTACTATGGCAACCCGGTTGTGGGCTCAGCAGGTCAGTGTCGCCCATGCCCCTGCCCAGAAGGACCCCAAAGTGGGCGTCACTTTGCGGCATCTTGCTACCAAGACAATCGTAACCGACAGATTGTATGCAATTGTAATCAAGGTTACACAGGTAATGTTAATATGATGGTTTTTGTCCCTATACTTTCTTCCCTTTGTTTTTTTTCACCCTCTGCTGCTCTTTGCTCTTTTCCTGTTCTTTTCTCGTTCCTTTTATTTACTTCACCTTTAAAATGCAGAAGAAATGGGCAAATGGGCTCAATGATCCTGTGATTGCTGAGGAGGGACTAATTTAGGTTATCACATACCTTTGTATCACTCCCATCATGAAAATATATATTTATTTAAATCCCTTGCTTGCCACCACAGATACCAGGTTACAGACATAATGTATTGCCTTTATACCAATGTTAGGTTGAGTTGAGGTGATTTCAGCCCTCTCTCTGGCATGAACATGACGATTTTTTCATATACTGTATTGCAGATTAGGTAGAGGTCTAATTCAAACATGGCTATTTTTCCATATCCATAGTTTAAAATGCCGAAAGATCTCTGATACCAAAGCCATGTCACCTATAAGATTAAGTGCAGCCGTGCGTCTCTGTGAAGATATTCATGTTTGAGTGGGTTGTTGTCAAATGGTAACCTGTTCCGTTTCCTCCTCCGCTGTATAACTGGTATAGGGATTGTTAAACGCTCTGGGGAGACCATTTTTAAGCGTGAGTAATAATGTTGACACTTGGCTCTTCCCACTCCTCCAGCCCATTTTGTCAGTCCCACCTATGCATGACACCAGCATTCCTCTAATGCTGCTGTGCCCCAGTGTACCCTTGCCTGTAGACCTTCCTTCAGCAATGCATAGTCTACAATAATCGTTTTCTGTTGGGTGTTGGACTGATTGACTAATACCCACTGAAGTCAAACTGAACCTTGTAGGCGTGCTTCAATCATTTTTGAACTGCTACTGAACCTCGTCTGTTCATATCAAACAATACGACTCAATACGAATCATTTGTGCTGCCTCTCTTGGTCCTCATCCTCATCTAATGTACTTAGCCGACTCAAAATGCCCAAGAAAACCAGCAAAGTGTTGTTGTGTCTAACAGATGCTTGACTCTTATATTGTTTCTTGCTCATATCGGTTCTTGCACATACATTGCATCTACAGCATACACATCCAATGAGCATGTCACCAATAAAACTATTAAGTGTTAGAACAGAATACACATTAACTGCATATGAATGCAGGCAGGTATGTACAGTGTATATGTATTTATACTGTTAATATAAATGTGTATGAATGGCATACAGTATATTGCATCACAGAAAGCATTATTCAAAAATAGATATCAAATTGCAAAAAGAGAGTAAAAGACACTTAAACTGATGGAAAATCAGCTTTATATCTGAACGTCAGATGTGTTGTTCTACTGATGTACCACTGCTCCCACATCTGTTTCTGTGAGCTTTGCTGTTCCTAAATTTCCCCCACTGGCTCTCCATCTTTCACCTCACTGCAGTACGATTCAGAATAGGATAGATAGGGGCATAATCCTATTCATAATGGGATTCATAGGGGCATAATATCCAAAGTATTTTGTAAGTCAAACATAACTCCGATGATTGTTCTACAGGGTTCCAACATAAATGACTTCTGATCTTAGCTCTAGTATTGGTACTCAGGCTCCAGCACTCCACTCAAGTCTATATTGTCCAGTTAATATGTCATCTGTTTTTTGTGAGGTAGCATGAAATAGCAAGTACTGTAATAATAGACCCTGTGTAGTGCTCATTATATTTTAAGTTTCGTTTTCCAAACCTGGTAGCACATACTCTGATAGAAAATGTGGAGGCTCAACGAACATCAGCTGGTTAACCAAGCCCCATTGGGTGAACACTGACCAAGAAAACAATACAATACAATACAATACAATACAATACAATACAATACAATACAATACAATACAATACAAAAAACTTTTTCTGGTATCTTTATGGTATCAAGTGATGCTTCAAATTAAAGAGTTAAACCAAGTCCCAGACCAATTTTCTTCTGTTAGGTTGGTATTTATAGAGAAAAAGTTCCCTAACAGTCCAGAATATGATGAAGTTAAATTAATGATCCCTGAAGTGGGTTCCCATTATTTATCCAAATTACACCAACGATATCAGGCCTCCTGAGTCAACTTGGTTGATTCATGGAGTGCTTCACTGTGCACTCACATTTCATCCAGATCTAATTGTCGTTTGTCGGCTTTTTTCTGTTCTATCCTATCATAGGTGCACGCTGTGAAGAATGTGCCCCAGGATATTATGGCAATCCTGCCCAGCCAGGTGGGCGCTGCCAGCCTTGCCAGTGTAATAACAACATCGACATGTCAGATGTGGATGCGTGTGACAAGCATACAGGACAGTGCTACAAATGCCTCTACAACACAGAGGGCCCCAACTGTGGCATCTGCAAAAGTGGCTATTATGGTGATGCGTCTCGTCGCAACTGCAGAAGTAAGTAACAGCACATTTTAAATGGACAAATAGTCAAAAACATTGAATCAGTGAATGACAGTGAGCTACCACAGACTCACTCCTGTCAGCGCATACATTGACACTAATTGGCAAAGAGTCAGTAAGACACACAGTGGTATAGATTTTACATTTACAGAACCAATACAACTGCAACAAACATTCTTGGCAATTTTTAAGTAAAATGCCATACATTTAAATCCTAATATTCAAGTTAAATCTAAATGTAAAGGGCTTAAGTTTGAAATGATGGAGCAGCCATCTAATGAAATTGTCAGAATTTTTGAGGACATTGAGTGATACAGTTTATACACATTTTATTCCTTATTCTTCGAAACGTAGTAGCGTAACACGAGGGAGTACACAAAATACACACAGAATCTTGTCTTAAAAAGACTTGTTTCTCTTGACAAATTTTCTTTCAGAGTGCACGTGTAACTTCCTGGGCACTGAGCGCAGCCAGTGTTTAGAGCGTGAGCAGTGTGTGTGCCAACGATCCACTGGGCAATGCCAGTGTCTACCCAATGTCATTGGCCTCACATGTGACCACTGTGCCCCCAATCACTGGAACTTGGCGAGTGGCAGAGGCTGCGATGCTTGTAACTGCGACCCCAGTAATTCTGTCACTGCATCATGCAACGAGGTGGGGAACTTGATGAACTCATCGTGCCGTAGAAATTCATCTGGTGATACCTCATGCGTGTCACGCATTTGTAATCTTGTGAATTCATAATCCTGTCTTCTCACAGTTTACTGGCCAGTGTCAGTGTCGTGATGGCTTTGGAGGGAAAACGTGCACAGATTGTCAAGAAAACTACTGGGGGAATCCTAGAACACAATGCAGAGGTTTGGAACATAAATGTCACATTAACTACTAACTTAGGCTATTTTCTACTTCTGATGTCTATCTCAAACACTCATTGCATTGCCTTGCCCCCGTTTCACCTTGTAGCTTGTGACTGTGATTGGCGTGGCATTGAGACATCTCAGTGCAACCGGGTTACCGGCCACTGTGTTTGCCAGCAGGGAGTGTCGGGTGTCCGCTGTGATCAGTGTGCTAGGGGATTCTCTGGCCAGTTTCCCAACTGCCAACCCTGTCATCAGTGCTTTGGCGACTGGGATCGCATTGTGCAGGTGAAGTTGCATGTAATGTGAAAATTTCTATTTCTGATGTGTGATAGAAGATGTACGCCATGCCCAGTATACTGTATGATTTACCCAAGAGGTGTAGCTGAGGTAAAATCAGTGTGCTTATAATTTCTCAAGCTGAAAATGCTAAACTTAATTGTGCATCAACAAGGGAATTCTTTATCTCGTGGCTGCATATACTGTATATTGAGATGCAACTATCTACACATTATGTTGAAGTTCAAAATTTAGATTTCAGATGCTTCCTCCCACAAATACAGTGCGTCTTGTTCTTTCTGGCTGGTGTCATTGAAACCAGCAGCTCTTAGATCAGGGGATGGATATGCAATGGCAGTTTCATCCCTTTAAACTTGAAAGTCTCAAAGCACAACATAATTCTCTATGTTACAATTATTTCTTTTCTACCAATTGTCAGGACCTAGCAGTGCGAACAAAGGTCCTAGCTGAGCGGGCCCATGAGATTCAGACCACAGGGCTAACGGGGGCCTATGAAAAGGCTTTCAAAGACCTTGAAGAGAAGCTTGCACAGGCTCAGAGCATCGTGAATGCACGCAATGCCACTGCTACCGCCGTATCCACGCTGATGGAGCTAATCGAAGAACTCCGGTAGAATTCTTGCTATGATGTTTTGTTTTGGCAAATTATTGAAAACCATCCGTCTTTCACGTAACTGCAAACCCTAATCTTACCATGCAGAGCAGAGATTGGCGAGTCTACTGATACCCTCAACCGTCTGGAGGGAGACCTGACTGTGGTTCAAGACAGCAACTCCGAGGCAAGCAAGGAACTGAGTTCCCTGGAGAGGGAAGCAAAAGAGCTAAACCTCACCTCAGAGCAACTGCACAGGCAACTAGACATTTTGAAGAACTCCAACTTCCTTGGTAAGAAACAAATGTGGCGTTCATCCAACTTCATTCTTTTCTGTCCCCTCTGATTTAGACTGTTGTGTGTTTTGAAGACACTCGTGTTTGCATTCTGAATATTCTAAACTTGTCCTCCTTTCTGTAGGTGCGTATGATAGCATCCGTGTCTCCTACAATAGATCTTGCGATGCAGAGAGGAGAGCTAATGAATCAACAACCACTAGGCCCAGCATAGTCAGCCAATCAGCAGACATCCGCCGCCGCACTGAGCGTCTCATTACTGCCAAGAAGGATGACTTCAACCGCAAAAATGCAGCAAACAAGCGTGCCTTGGGAGAGCTTAACACCAAAGCACAAGGCCTTGACATGAAGAAGATAAATGAAAAGGTCTAATGTTATTCCTTTCAAAGGAAGAAAATTATTCAGTCCATCCATCTATTCTTGTCCACTATGCAATTGACACGCATATCAAATATATGTTTACCCATTCTACTAGGTTTGTGGGGCCCCAGGGGATGTTACCTGTGGCGAAAGCCCCTGTGGTGGAGCAGGTTGCCGTGACGATGAAGGGAACCGCCACTGTGGAGGGCTGAATTGCAATGGCGCGGTATCCGTGGCAGACAATGCCCTCGAGAGAGCCAAGCATGCAGAGAAGGAGCTAAGCAAAGCTATGGGAGAGGTGGAAGGACTCTTTTCAAAGGTAAATGTCCAACTGGGAGTCATGGAGTGAGAGTTTTCAATCATACTATCAGAAAAACCCGGAATTCACGTTAGGACAGAGATGTCCAAAGTCAGGCCTGCTGTCCCATATGGCCAGCAGCTGACAGACTGGCGTGTGCGCACCCTCTGTGCATACAACAGCGGACAGACCGGCACATGCACCCACTCTTGAAGACTCACGGATAACAATGTTTAGACCTGGGCACGCACCCCCATCCACCACCCCCCACTGACAATGGGCATTTTTCCTTCATCAAATCTGGCGCATGTTGAAAGAAGTTTGAACACCCCTGTGTTAGGCCAAGGTTTTGGATTTTATCCCAAGTTAACTTTGTGATTTTGCAGCAAAATTCAACCATCATGCTAGTACAAGTCACAATATATGAGCATTGTAAATGTCTCACTAACCTAAGTACAAGGCAAATATGGCCAGGTTTTGAGAGATTCTCTTAACATCACCTCTCTTGTGAAAGTTAAACATTCACACATCCGAAAACCACATGAGTTTTGATCTGAATACCCATCATCTTCCCGGTTGCTCACTCAGGTGGCAGAAGCAAAAACCAAGGCAGAAGAAGCAAAAGGCAAAGCGCAAGCTGCTCTGGACAAAGCAACAGCCACCAAAAACAAAGTTGAGCGTTCCAACAATGATCTTCGAGACCTCATCAAACAGATCAGAGAGTTCCTCACACGTAAGTGTCTCAGAAATCGTTCCACAGAGGTTGAGTTTGTAATATACTCTGGTGCTGTTGTTGGAGCCATTTTGTAGTTTTTCCGAACTGCTAATGGAATGTTTTAATTTTCTGTGCATCTCCCAGAGGATGGGGCAGACCCTGACAGCATTGAGGCAATAGCAAATCGCGTGCTGGAGCTCTCTATCCCTGCATCAGCAGTCCAGATCAGACACCTTGCAGATGAAATTAAAGATCGCGTTCGCAGCCTCTCCAATGTGGATTCCATCTTACAGCAGACACAGGATGACGTTCGCAAAGCAGAGCAATTGCTCCTGGATGCAAAGAGGGCCAGGTATAATGCCTCTTGTTGTAGCGTACACTTAAAATTTGCCCCTCTTGCTAATGTTCTTGCTAGGTCTTGGTGTACTTTATTGACAGAACAGATGTAATGAATCATTTGTTGTGAATTCAAGCTTTAAAAATTACCAACAATTTGTTATCAAGGCACCGTTCTGAGGGGGTGAAAACCACAGCCGAGACAGTAACACAGGCGCTTGTGGATGCCAAAGCTGCCCAGGCATCAGCGGAAAAGGCCATTGCAAAAGCCAGAGGTGACATTGGGGAAACTGAGGCGCGACTTGTTCAGGTATGCTATGACCAATTCACTGTAATGGTTTATTTAATCCATCATAAAATGTTGAACACCAGCACAACGGTAGACAGAAAAAGAGTCAGGGGAGGTATTTGAGGATAGTGACATCCCTGTACTTTCCAATTTGCATTCAGGGGGTACATTGTGATTCTTACATTACAGCTGAGCTAACTTGCTGCAATAAAAATTTCAAAGGTAACAACTGACCAACTGATTATTTTATAACCTCAGATTGAGTCAGAAACGTCAAACAGTGAGAAGGACTTGAATGACGCAATGGAACGCCTGGGAACCCTTGGTAGGGACATTAATGCACTGAAGACCAAACATGCTAACAATAGCATGGCAGCAGCTCGGGCAGAAGAAACTGCAACCATGGCACGGGACAAGGCAACTGAGGCCAAACAGGTGTGTGTGCGTGCGTCTGTACGCATGTGCGTCCGTGAATGTTTGTCCGAGTACCTGCACTTAATTTGTCGACGAGATACAGGTCGACGAGATGATTCCTCCTTTCCCACAGTCATCAGGCTGTTAAACGGCTGTTCTGAGAACCCCTACCTTAAGGAGCACTAAAAGTGCTTGTCAATCATTCAACCCTATTCTGAACATACTAGTTTTTCTCCTGTACATATTTGTCCTCTTTGCATAGTTTCTTCTCCCTCTGTATATATTTTCAATCGCTCAGAATTTATTTATCATAACTGCTTCGTGTACTTATGGCATCTGGTGTAGGGTGCAAAGTAAGGATTTAATTGTGCAGGGAAGCTTGTTTCTTTACTGTGCATATGACAATAAAGCTTTGCATCGTTTGAGTCTTACATTGCATACGAACATTTCTCCATTTGACTTTCAGATACTTGAAGGACAGTTGACAGATAAGTACCATGAGGTGAAGCAGCGAGTAGACACTAAGGCTAAGGCTGTGCAGGAAGCCAAGAAAAAAGCAGAGAGCCTTCGAGAGGAAGCCAGAGAACTCTTGAAAGACGCACAGGACAAATTGCAAAGACTTGCTGGTAAGCTTGACTCTGTTTTCCTTTTCATCTTGGATTGAATTCCCATGTAATAATTTGTTGATTTTTTTCATATCTGCAGAATTGGAGAAAAACTACGAAACAAACCAGAGGAGGTTAGAGGGGAAGGCTCGTCAGCTGGATGGCTTGGAGGACAAGATGAAATCTATTCTCAATGACATCAACAAGCAGATACAAATCTACAACACCTGCCAGTAACTCAGTAAATCTGGCAGGAGATGCGCATACCAAAAAGATTGCTACCTGGACTTAGTTTTTCAGTCAATATTCTTAATATAGTGAGAGTTTTTTGTTGTATTTTAAGAATGTATGACATTCTTCAAAAATCTATCAACAGTCTGATATCACGGATTATTTTATTTAATGTCATACCCAAATATAGAGGAGACTATTTTGTACGACATAACTGCTGGTAAGAAGTGGATTAAAGAATGTAAGATAGCCTCTAATGTCAGAGAGTCAAATCCACATCAGATGCTGTGGTGGTGTAGATTATAAGATTTGTCTTTTCATTTTTTTGACCTCATGGTCTGATCGCAGCCACATGACAGCCTCTACCTGGAGTACGAGGATGATTTGCATCTGTAATATTGGCTTGTTGTCTATCATATTTATAAATTTCAATGTGTAGAACCAAAGGTGTATTACCCAGGTGATTGTAAATGATGCTATGGTACTGCACATTTTTAGGAATGTGAAAGAGGAGACCTACAGTTCAATGTATTCAACATAAATATACAATACAATTGTGCCTTAAATTGTGTGTGTTGAACATTGTGTCTTATACTGTTTGCATGACTGTGTGTGGATAGCATGAAACAGATTCTCTCAGCTGCTGTGAGGTCAAGGTCTCTTGATTTTATTCAGATATTCAATCACAGATCACCTCAACAAAGTATCTGTAACTATTTTTTACTTACATGCATGACAATAAAGCTTGACTCACTCTTCGCAACTCAAAGAGCAAGACTGAATGTTTCGTCAGGTTACTTTTGTCAAATTAGGCTCTCATGATCCTATTTCTCACACACTTTTATGTCTTAAATGATTAAGATATCGGTATGATTACCATTTCTTTTTTTGTCTCTTGTAAAGTTTGTGGGAACATTTGAGGCATGGAGAGAAGTCAACCAATTGACATTATCAGTAAACACTTGTGGAAGATGAAAGTGAGGAAAAAAGAGTGAAGGCTGAAAATGACAGCGCTAAAGATTTGTTTAAACCCGCTTCTCTTTATTGTGTCATCCATAGAATAACTTAATCGAGAGTCAAAGGGTAAAGGTTGACGTGCTCTTTCCAAACCCAATTTACCGAATGAATGGGTTCAGCAATGTGTTTCAGTCCCAAACAGAAGATACTGATGAAATAAAAACTATATTGGTGGCATAGGGCAGGCTAAATGAATAAATACAAAATCCCGAATGTGGGGGATTGAGAGTGTTTGGGAGCAACGGGGACCAGCAGGTGAAGCGAAAGAGGAAGAAAACGGTGTCACGTGAACGCACCAGCCAGGAAGCGGCTCGTACGCGCAGTCCTCTCGGGTTTGGCTGGGCTTTTTCCGAAACAAACTGCGAGTCACCACGGCTACGCCACATGACATTGGCCCACTGAGCATTTCTTTCTTCTCTCTCTCCGTTGCATTCGACATAACTACACAATTTCTGTCAGAAATGGGTCCAGGATAACGGAATAGAAATTTCTAGAAACACCGTGGACAGCGGGGTTTCAGGAGAGGAGCGGCCCGCTGCCCCAGCAGGAGCGTAGCAGCCGGTAGGAGCAGGTTTCGTCGACCATTGTCGACGGATCATACTTCGATCGTTTGCCGAAGTGAAGTCTCGTAAGTTTCCTACGTGGACATTTTGGATTGTTTTTCATCGCGAATCACGCACAGCCATCTGGGTTGCGAGGTGTCACGTTATTTTGAAAGACCTTTTGTTAAAACCAGCCCGTTGCGCGTTGGTTAGCTTTAGCTCGGACACGGATAAAGCCTCCAGTATATGCTACGAGCCTTTGTTTTCATTTGATATCCTGCACTCGTTAGATTTGGCAAAGTCCGCGGCAATAATCACAATGCAGTGGTCATATGTTACCTAATCAAAAACATATAATGTACTAATGTCCCCATCTTTGGTATGGTGACACGCAGCAGTGTATTTTTGGATTCATTCAACTCCACATTTACAGCCGTGTTAACTTGCCGTCTTATGTGCCAAGCCTGAAAAACAATCAAGTAGAAAATTGAGAGGCGAACACAGCTGTGTGTTAATGACCACGTGCATATAACATTTGAAATGTGGATTTGGAGTCGCTGTATCTATCGAGACATGACAATTCGAGCACTTGAAACACCAATGAACCTCTGCAGTATACTGATAATTTAACTGTAAGCCTGACAGACCGATTCGGATGCTTTCAGCTCACTTGTTCATAGTAAACCAGTGTGGTACCACTTCAGCGGGCTAGGGAGGTGTTTCACTCCGTGTAAAATTATGTTTTTGTTTTTAGGCCTTTGTTTGACATTCGCGTGTCCATGCTAGCTAGCAAGCTAGCTCCTTAGCTAATGCTAAGGTGAGGGAAAGAATGCTAGTATGCTAACGCGACGTTTTTAGATCAGAGAAACCAGCACGTCGACCGGTTTTGTCTAATTGTGAATACGTAATTGACATTGGTAGTGGATGTGAAAGTAAGGCACATGACTAAGTATGTAAGGGCTTGGATAACTGGGCATGATTAAATCAATGATCACTTTGCTGATGTCTTGCACCCAAACACACGCACGCGCACACTACCAAACACACTCACTCGCTCTCACAAAGTTACGTACTGTAGCCTTTCCTCTTGATAAGCACTTGTATGGATGCCCTCTCCCCTAGGTCCACATCCCCCTACCCACCCTGATTCAGTTCTGGGAGATATCAAACCAGTATCACTGCCAAGATAGCCGGGCCAGGTAGAAAGAGGCACACCTCAGAACCAGACCCCAGCAGCGGCAGTGACTCTGGCGACGGGCGGCCAGTGAGTGCTAAGTGCTTGAAGATGGCCAGCAGAAGTGGAGGTGAGGCGTCAAGTCGTCGCAATGGGTCTCAGCAGCAAAGAGGAGGCAGCCGAAGAGACAGCAGCTCTGAGCCGTCGTCCAGCACCAGCAAGAAGCAAAAGGATAGGGCCAACCAGGAGAGCAGAGAGGCCAAGAGGGCAGCTGGAGTCGCAGATAGGACAATCACAGAGGTTAAAAAAGGTATGCATGCCTTCAAACACTCTTTCATGTTGATAAAGCAATTCTGGAAGAACACCTCAGAATTGTTTTTATATAATGAGGCATGAAATGTGAAGTGTTGCCACATTTGCAGGATGCTTTCAGTCAGCCATACTCCAAACCGGTGCAGCTCCTCACAGTTGATGCTAAGTTCTGCAAAGCCTTTGTATTTGTTTGCTAACAACGTGACTGCCTGATTATTCCTGTTGCATACAACTGCTCCGACACGGTTGGACAGTAATACTGTCATATCCATGTCAATATCCACATGGATAGTTGCTGTGGAGACTTTCTTTATTTTTAGTGTGGTAATTCATAAATAAGTAGCATTACCTAAATTTTCATCTATTAAGAGGAGAGAGATTCTCAACATTTCTCTCCCACTCAAAACAAAAAACATTTGTTGGAAGCAGTGTTGTAAAATAAGCAAAAGTCTTCAGAGATGAATATTGCCCTCTCCAAATTTAAGCTCCTACATCCGTAAATTTGTTATTGTCTCGTTTTGCCAATTTGCGCTTTGTGCTGCAACTTTGTTATTTTTCACATGTATGCAAGGTTGAGTTACTCAAATAGATTGACAATTGTCAACCCCTGTTACCTGGAAAATATCCTCCCACAGCAATTATCCTGTTGTTGACTGACCTCTACTGGCATAAGATGTATTCAACATAGTAAGTCAGGCACTCATAGTCTGGCACTTGAGGTTGTTGCCTTAAGGAACACCATCGGTGAGGTAGCGTTATAGAATTACTCAAATATCTTTCAGAGACAAAAAAGAATAATATGACCCGCTGCTCGAAATTGTGTTTTCATTGAAATGTCATTTTGAAGCCATAAGCTGTATGCCAATGTTCATCTTATCTAACTGAATGGGCCTTCTATGGCATTCCATAGCATTTGGTTTTTCTCAGTCACTCCAAAGCAATTTCAGAAAGATTTTTTTATTCATACTGTGATTTAGTATGATGTCAAAATGATATTTTCCATGTACGATCACCGAAGTTCACTGTTGTCTCTTTGCCAAGGGAACTTGTAACGTGCACACTTGTGACCTCTCTGAAAGACTCAAAATAAGGGTGATAAAGTTTTGTACACGTTAAATGTCTGCTGACTATATGAGAATGGTGTGGACATCACCATACTGTGGACATCATCCACACATTATCGACTTGGTGTTGGAGGTGTACTGCACTGTAGACATCGGGTTAGATAATCACTGAGCGAGTTTCAGTGTGTCCATTTAAGACTGTTATACCTTTGCAGAGGATGTAAATAAAGCAAGTGTGCCCTGAGATTTTCTCTGATGTAAAATGTGTGCCGCGGCTGAAAAAGGTTGGGGAAACACAGTTCTAGAGCATCGGGATGGTATTGGTTTAAATGGTTCCTCAAGTTCAATGTGTTACTTATGAGCATAATTTCTGCCTGGCACAGGTTACACACTACCTTACTGTTGTCACTTTTGTCTCACTACTGTGAACTTGATTGTACTCAAGTACTCTAACTTATGCGTTCAAAGTCACGCAGTGTATTTTTCGTACCCCAAAATGACGGACCAATAGCAGACGGTGCCTGGAACGGTTTGAGGTCGTTACTTATGAAACTGAACTCGGAAATTACAAATTACGAGTACCCTGGAACACGGCATTATACCCTGGAAAATGCAGTAATTTGCACTCAATACCTTGTCACTCTTCATAGTGATAGAAACTGCTTACAAAAAGTTTGGATTGTATTTCCTCCAAACTAGCCTAAATGGAGGATACTTATTCTGTTCAACCAGGTCCATATTATAGCTGTGAAAGTAATCTTAATGACATTTTGAATTGAATTTTGACTGCTCTGCAGTTTTGTTTGTTTTATTCAGTTTCTTTTTTTCCCAGTGATATGCAGCAGTGCTTGCTAAACAGGTTTAAGTGTGTCACGACTGGGCCAAATGTTTTTCCTCATACCTTTATTTGTATGTATTTCATTTGCTTTTAGATCCGTTTGTGGACTGGAAGCAAAACGCTAATGAGGTGATTGTCCGTTTGTGCTGTGGTGAGGGTGTGCAGAGAGTAGATGATGTCAGTGTAACCTTCACTGACACACATTGCAATGTCTCCTTTCCTGGTAAGACATGTTTTACATGTGCAGTTACAGAAATCTATATCACATGTATTAAAACAAACTTTTTTTTAACCCTAGATATTTGTCCTGCCTCTCTTACCCTCATTGTTTGTTTTCGCAATTTCAGATGGCCGACAGTGGAACTGTTACTTGCATGAGGAAATAGAGGGCTCCTGTAGCAGGGTCCAGCACAAGGAGAAGGGAGGCTTCCTGCTACTAACTATGCAAAAGAAAATTCCCTTTCATACCTGGCCCTCACTGAAGGTGATTGATGTCTTACCCACACCTAAAGGATTAGCTGTATTGTGACCCAATTATGCTACCCTTTGTAGCAGCCAAAACTCATTGTCTGGAAAGGAACTGAATTCATAGTGGTGATTCATGGTTCAGATCAGAGGTTATGATGCCCACGGGCACCTGGTTGCCTGCACGGATCTTGTGAGCGGCTCACAGGGCATATTCAATTGATATTAATGATTTTTCCAAGAGGTTATCTATTTTCCTGGATTGCTAGATGAATGGATCAGTAAATAATCTATAAAAAACGCCTAACACTTAACTGGTTCACCACTTGTACAGATGTTGATTTGAAAAGAGAAATGATAGTCGAAACGATTATACAGAAAGAAAGCAGTTCATTGAGATCATCAAGATTACAATAATTTATCCTAGACTAGCCAGTGGGTGCATAACAGTGAGAAATTACGGCATACAAATTGGATAATTCAGATTTTTATATTCACAAAACTTTTGATTAAGTTCCTTTTTTTTTTTTTTTACAAAACTGAAAGTCAAGTGCGTTACACCAATTTGAAGGGCGAGTGTTGTAACAAAACAATGTAAGGCTCAATGCTAACTACCTGCCTGCCAGTGCACAAGGACAGGGAAACCATATATGCTAATGACAGCTTGGAGCGTATATTTTCATTTCGGGTGAGACAAAAGTATGTTCAAAAAGAGCAACAGATGTCAGATTTGTCCAAGAGGCTACAGATCTGGTAATCACAAAAAATGTGATGATTTGACCTCTTGGTAAAAATGTTTAAAAATAGTTTGTTTTCTTTGCCTAACTGAAACTTGATCTGTGGCTTACAAAAGAGTGTTAGAGCCACTCTCAAATGAAAAAAGGGATTACTAGAATTAAATTGTATTGCGAAAAAAGTTAGATTGTAACAGGTTGGATGGAACAAGAACTAAGTCCTATATTAGGCAAAGAAAGTTATGACATTTTGAGAAGTAAGTGGTTATATTATGAGAAGTGATTTAACAGACATTTAATTTTTCACGTTAAAATTATCAATATGTTAAATTTCTCATTGACTGGACTGCGTTGTCTGCTGCAGACAGAGTGGTTTCTGGGCTTAGGCTAACTGCTTAACGTTTGGTTGAGCTCTCATGTCCGATCTTGTCCTCATTAATACACAACCCAATAACATTATGACTTTTTTCTTGTAATATCATGACCTCTCCTGATCATGTAGTCAATGCTGCTAGAAGATACAAAGGAAAAGTTTTCATTTAATATCAATTTTTTGTTTACTGCAGTCGACCAAGAAAGAGAAAGAGCCAGTTACCATGGAGACCAAGAAAGACAAGGAGCCACACTCTCATAGCGTGACAAAGACAGTGACGAGGCCTGTGGCCTTAGAGTCTGTGGAGAAACTATCATCACAGCCTCGGTTCCAGCCCCAGACTACCCCTTCACCAGCACCAAGTGAGACACCACGCAACGGTGGCAAAGGAGACCGCGGGGTCAAGCGCTCTCTGAAAAACAAAGGGGCACTTGACAAAGTCTCCACACATTTGACTGATGAAAAAAATGGAAATGGAGAGTTGCCTCCCGCCACCAGCAAACCCATTACTGTCACACAAAGCGACCAGCTGCTCCTGGAACCTATTGCCAAGCGCACAACTGCCCATCTGTCCAAGAAAACTAAAGACATAGCATCTCCGGCAGAGAGTGATGGTCATGTGGTTACAAATGGTAAAAGTGTGCATGTGCAACAACATAACAGTCATATACATGCAGACACGCAATGCAGAGATGGAGAGATTGTAGACCAAAAAAGTAGAGATAAGGAATCTATACCAGAAGCTGTTGTCACCGCTGCCAGCGATAGCGTCAAAAGTCAGGTGAGAACATTGAGCACTGCCTCTCTTGAATACTTAATATTCTGGATTACAGAGCGCATGGGTACTTAATCTGCACTGGCTAAAATTGAAAAGAAAATAAACTTTGAATTTATTTAAGCTTGACCTGAATATGAGCTGCAGGTTTTCGTGTTGTAACATGAGATATTTATACCGAAAGACTTAACAGAAGATTTTGTCAAGTGTAATTCTAATTTGGGTTGTTGTCTTGTCTCAAACTGTGCCTGACAATCCGCAATACGGCATCATGACAATACCAATATCACAATTACATGCATAGAAAATCAGATTTACCCCCTAAAAATCTTTGTCATCTGTTTTCATTGACTTAATTCTTCGCGCTGTTGCCTCCAACGTCTCACTAACGATTCTTTGATGCCACGCCCACAGGCATTTGCTCCTTTTTTCTCTTTATCTGTTGACCTTACCCGAATGAAAGGTTGGAAAGTCAACAGTAGTTCGATGTAGGTTATGATTAGTGAGCAGCAGTATGGCTTCATCTCAAGAAGAGAACCGCTGATGTTATTCCTGCTTTAAAAATGAGTCCTTTTTGCTATGCATTTATACCTAATTTTGCTTTTCTTGGTACAGGTGGTGGAAAATCAAGGTCAGTCTTTAGGCGCAGAGCACAAGTCAAGGACAACAGTTAATGGAAGCTGCAGCCAATCAGTGGTTACAGTTGACACTACTGCCTGTGTCACTCATACCACATCGAAGGATGGAATGGATTCCTCTTCTCCAGAAAATATGGTAGAGGTCTGTGTGAACAGGACTTACTCTGAGCTAGAGAAAACCCTTGTGGAGCAGAACTCATCACAGGATACTCTTAGCCACCATCGAAATGGCTCAAAAGAGGAAAGTTCACTACCAGCAGCGGGAGTGGCCACGAAACAAGAGCATCCACCTGGGATAGCACAGAGGCTTGATAGCTGTGACGGAGATGAGAAGAAAGACCAGTCCAAAGAAGAACCCCACCTAGAAACGACAAAACAAGAAGGTCGGTGGGTCTACAGAAGTTTAACAACAATTTTACTTATTGTAAGAATGGAAGGGTTGGAGCTAAAAGGGTTTCAGCAATAGTTCTGCAATTCACACTTTGATGTCTCGAGACATTTCCTTATCTATGACAAATTTGTGGTTTTACCTGTATTTCTTACAATTTCCTTTGCTTCTCAAGCTAAAGCACATTGTAAGAAAGATGCACAATGTTCTGCTCCTTTAATTCTTGAAATGTCTTTCAGCCCTAGAACCCATGGTTAATTTGCAAGTCGTGAAGAATGATTGGTACGAGAAGGGCACAGACTTGATGGTGGTCAATGTTTACATGAAGGGGGTCTGCAGGGACACAACAAGGGTCATCTTCAGGGAACAGGACTTCACCCTCTTTTTCCAAACTAGGTACTTCACATAATTTCTACAGCCAGCAATTCATTTTAATGGTGGCCACAAGCCAAAGAACAAACATTCTTTCACGAAAATTCCAAAATATTGCTACAAATGATATTTTTTCTGCAATCTTTCTGCAGTGATGCAAACTTTCTACGTCTCCATTCAGACTGTGGATCAAACTCCTTCTTCAAGTGGCAAGTCAAACTCAGGTAATGGGTTTGCAACACTGGAAAAGATAGTTATTTTCTTTTGATATATGTTAGTAAAATGTCAACTGTTATTTAAAGGTATGTTGAAAACTTCAGAAATTTGAAAGGCAATTATTAAAAGTGAAATATTACATGATGAGAAGGACTGTTGTTGAGTCCAAAATCATGTCGAAATGTTGCAATGAGGATTGAGAAAAGGATACGTCTGGTCAAAATGACAGGTCTTAATGTATCATTTGTAGATTAATACATGTTACTGATGTCACACAGTGTTGATTTTACATGTGCCAATGCTACTCTCTATGTTTGAGTTTGATCAGACTTGTGTTTCAGGAACCTGATCCAGCCTGAGCAGTGCACCTATTCCTTCACTCCATCCCGCCTGGACATCGTACTCAAGAAAAGACACAGCCAGCGCTGGGGGGGCCTCGAGGCCCCTGCCACACAAGGTCTGCAGCATGGCTTCTACTTGAAAATCACTATTGATTTGAGCTGGTGAAGATGATGTGTGATTTGCATATCGTCAAACATTTTGGTTTGATATGATGTTGGTATATTTAAGATGTTCGAGAGAAAAGCGCCTGCATGAATATCACATCTATGTTACAAAGTGACACAACTAGATGAGATCTTAAGATAATTGTAGAGTTGTGATTTCCATTCATCCATCCTTCCATTTTCCACTGCTCATGCAGCGCGAGGTTGCGGGGGCAGCAGTCTCAGAAGGGAAGCCCCGACTTCCCTCTCAAGTCACACCTCCTCCAGCTTCTCTGGGAGATGCCAAGGCATTCCCTGGCCAGCTGGGAGACATAGTCCCACTAGCGTGTCCTGGGTCTTCGCTGAGGTCTGCTTCGAGTGGGACATGCTAGAAATCCTCTGAGAAGGCGTCCAGGCAGCATCCGGAAAAGATGCCGAGCCACCTTAACTGGCTCCTCTCTATGCAGAGGAGCAGCAGCTCTACCTTGAGCTTCTCGCGGGTGACTCCCCACCCTGTGTAGGAAACTCATTTCGGCCAATTTTTTTCCAAGATCTTATCCTTTCAGTTATGACCCAAAGGTCATGACCATAGGTCAGGGTAGAGACGTAGATTGACCGTTAAAAAGAGAGTTTGCCTTCCGGCTCAGCTCCTTCTTCACCATGATGTACCATCACATCAACCGCGTCACTGCTGCCGCTGCACCGATCTGTCAGTCAATCTCCCGTTCCTTTCAACCCTTACTGGTGAACAAGACCCCAAGATACTTGAACTCCTCCACTTAAGGCAGGATCTCGTCTCTGGACCGGATGGTTCAGAGACCACCACGATAAATTCTCTCACTGCCTCACTAATTTGGTGTACTTCCTGCTCCATAATTTTGCCATCCTTTGTCCTTCCCGCCTTGTTTTTTTCATCCTTTTAAATCAGGAAAAAATTTGAAAAAAAAAACTCAGGAAAACAAAATCAGGAAAATCACAGCTCCCCCCTCCTTGAGATGCCACATTATGGTGGTGGAAGGGTTTGAGTGAACCCTGTGAACTGTGCAGAGTTGTAACTGCAGAAGCATACAGCTTATGAGACACATCATGAACAGATGGGAGAGAGTTGTTGAATTTAGGCTGAGGCATGAGGTTGTGATTAGTGAGCAACAGTATGGCTTCATTTCAAGAAGACAACCGCTGACGTCATTCTTGCTTTTAAAGTTCTGATGGAGAAGTACAGATAAGGTCAGAAGCAGTGTGTCTTTGTGGACTGAGAAAAAGCATAAGACAGGGTACAAAGGGAGGACTTAAATAATGTATGGGGACACCAGGAGTGGCAGAAAAGTGTGTTCAGGTGGTGCAGGACATGTATGAGGATAACTACACAGTGGTGAGATGTGTGGTTGGAGTGACAGATGGGGTAAAGGGATGTAGTGGGATTCCACCAGATGTTCGGTTGGAGTTCCCATGGACACTGAGATGCAGATGATGTTAGCTGGCGGTTGAAGGAGACGGTGGAAGAGAAGCAAGAGAGGTGGAGGTTTGCGCCGGCGTAGAGCAATGGAATGAGAGTCAACAAGAGCAAAACATGCTGCATGTGAATAGATAAGTTTAGTATTGAAAAGAATACTGGTAGTGAGGACGGAAGACTTTAAATACCTTGGGTCAACCATTCGGAGTAATGGACGGTGCGCAAAATAAGTTCAGAATAGAGTGCAACAAGAACTGCAATGCACTGAGATGTGCGACGGGCTGGAAGTGGCAGAGACGATGATGCTGAGGTTTTCTCATGGTGCGATGAGGTCAGACATGATTGAAAATGAGATCAGGGGAAGAGGCAAGATTGAGATGGTTTGGTCAGGAGCAGAGAAGAGATGGACACAGGATGTTGAGATGTAGCTGCCAGGCAGGAGGAAAAGGGAGAGGGAAAGACCGCATAAGGGGTTCCGTCGATGTAGTTAAGGAAGAAATGAGGGCAGTGGGCGTTTCAGTGGATGGTTGGAGGGACAGCAGTTGCTGGAGACAGATGATCCGCTGTGGCGACCCTTGGAGGCAGCAGCCGAAATAATACTACTAGTAATACTAATAGTAATGATAATGATGATGATTATAATCCACCAACAAAACCACAGGGCTCATCATGGACTGCAGGAAGATTGTTGACACTCAAGCATTGAAATAAAGTTGCAATCACACATTAGGTCACATAAGATATTTCAATGAACATTATTTTTCCATATCTTACATAGTGCCCATACTGCAAACCTGAAATTGGGCTCTTGTCGAAAGATATGCATCTACACATCTGAAAGTTGCCTTATATACCAAGTGGGATGCATCTCTCACTGTTGACACCCATGTGAGATGACATGGCAACTTGTTCTTATAAATAACTTAATCTGTGCATATGTGTGCTTATATTGAGGGCAGTCTACGCATGCAATTTAGTATAGCTTTTTTGTGATGGGAATGTGACAGTAAAGTGATATGTGATGGGAATGTGACAGTAAAGTGATATGCATCCACATTTGGCTGTCCACTCATGGTTTGCTCAAGCTCAAGTCTTGGTGCTCTTAAGAACCCATCTACCACTTAAACATTGGAGTTATGAATATTTCCTCCATCATTGCAAACTATTGGCAATTTTTTTCATTTCCATTCGATAACAACATTTGGTCATTTGGTTTTTGAATTTGTGGTCGGCCCAAAATTGGTTGGAGTAGGGAACAAGTAAAATCTGTTAAGGAGATGGCCTCATCATACATAAGCAACACCATTTTGGTTCTCATTCTATATTTCTTTTGTGAAACAGTGAACTTCCTCTCCCTGACCACAAGCCCCATTCTCCTCTGTTTAAGGTGCAGTGGGTGGCGCCAAGGTTGCTGTTCCCTCCAGCCCTGCCTGCATGGAAAAGAGCAAGCCAGGCAGCAGCCAGCACAGCTTGCCAGCTAAAGAAGAGCCTCCTCGGGTTGGAGAAGAGAAACCAAACACTCTTAAGGCATCACCCAGAGTGGAGGATGGTGTTCTGGATACAGTGGCTCCTCGGTCTGTCTCTGAGCATGTTGCAATTACCAAGCCAGAGTCCACAGTCACTTCTGTGAGTCAAATAACACTTTGAAACGGCCAATCAATTCAGATCAAAGAGCATGAGACTGTGTAAAGAGTGCAAAACTTCAATTTTCATTGGCTATGTGTTTTATCTTGGTGTGGGATCATATGACCTTTTTTGCATAGGCCGTTGTACATCTGCAGTTTGATCATAGGTCGTAGGTTAGTAAGGCTGGGATAGTTGTGTAAAATTTCCAAAGTTAGCGGAATTAACACAGTTACACCAGCATTTTGAAAATCATGTTTGCGTGGGCAATGGTAACCACAAGAATTCAGTCTGGAAGAAGTGATGTCTC
Organism: Carapus acus; assembly: GCA_900312935.1. Lineage (NCBI taxonomy): Eukaryota > Metazoa > Chordata > Actinopteri > Ophidiiformes > Carapidae > Carapus > Carapus acus. Next base: position 31,337 of record OMPJ01038914.1, on the reverse strand, counting down.
CCACCTAACAGAAATGAAAGAGCTGCTCTTTCACCAGAAATGCAGTGGAAAGTCACTTTGTTAGCTGGGGAGTTCTGCTTTTTATCAATGTCGCAGTCTACCAGTTTTTGTTGTGAACCAGATTTTTGCTAAGATTTTGCACTCTTGGTGGACTGATTCTCAAGGAGTTGTTACATGGAACTATGCTGGAGGAGCATTGAGCAAATGATGCCATTGTTTACAGTTTCATACATGTATGTACTTGGTTGTAGGGGGGACATCCCTTTGTGTGCCACAGCAGTTGAATGCCTGGATGTATTAGAATTTGATCTAACTGACATCTGCTTGTAAATTTCCTCTCTGCAGCCTAAGCCCACCTGTATGGTGCAGCCCATGACTCATGCACCACCTGCCAGCAATGAGCGGCTTGAGGAAGAGGAGGAGAAGAAAGTGTGCCTGCCTGGGTTTACAGGATTGGTCAACCTTGGTAACACATGCTTTATGAACAGTGTCATCCAGTCCCTGTCAAATACCAGAGAACTTAGAGACTACTTCCATGGTAAGAGGGATATCGAACAATTTTATTTCAAACTGTTTCCAAATGAATGTTTTATGAAGCAATGTTCTGATGTGTATGGCCTTTTCTTGCCTTTTTGTGGCGCACCTTATGTTGAAGGGGAATTACTGTATCTGCTTCCTTCAGCGTTTAAATACAATACCACTACCAAATCATTGTAAATTATTGAAACAATTGTTAATTTTGAAGTTGCAGCCCTTGAAATCTTAGATTGATAGTGTTGGTAGTTTTAGTGTACCATCTGATAACAAGACATAGCAGCGCAGTTCAACAAGACGAACGTGTTAAGTAATTCTGTGATTTTCTTTTTTTTCACCTTGCTCTCTATGAAGAATATAAATGAGGAACAGTCTGTGTTTATCCTGCCTCTTAAGTACCAAAATCTGATTTCAAACTCCTGCCTATCTATTTTATCACTGCAGATCGAGCATTTGAGGCAGAGATCAACTGCAATAATCCCCTTGGGACGGGAGGTAGATTGGCCATTGGTTTTGCTGTGCTGCTCAGGGCCCTTTGGAAAGGAACTCACCATGCCTTCCAACCCTCTAAGCTGAAGGTATGCTTGCAGTTGGGCTTCAAATTGAGAGGCAGTTGCGCTGAACTTATGTTGTTTTTGTATTCCTCGCACTCACAATCATGTTATATACCAGTAAGCCTGTTTGTAGGAGTGTAAAAGAGAAATCGTAGCCTTGTGAAAATAAAGCTGATGTGTTTTCATGTAATTAAGAATGCCATAGTTTAAAAATCGCACATTACGTTTTTCTGTCGACTATTGTCTTGTTCCTTAGGGATTTACATCATTATATACTTCCATAAGATGCAAGAAATAAGTGGAAGTAGATGTATTCTCATAAAATACGATAAAATTCTTCCCATGATTCCCAAAGTGATTCTTGATTTTCCATGGTTTTGTACCACTTTTGTCATCCTCTGTCTTCTGCTGATGCTGACAGTAACGTTATCTAGTTTTTCTTATTTTCATTGTGCATGCTGAGATGTCAAACAACATATATGGGATAAATGTATCCGTGCATGATGATTGTCATGCGTGAGTAACTTTTGTTATGCAATAAGGTCATTTCATCAGGCTGTTGACATGATTTGTCTAAAAAGTCGTGTAATTCCACAAATGGGAGAATGATTGAATTGAAGTGTGCATGTTATGGGATCTATGTTTATCTTGTGTTGAACTTGGTTCTCTATCAAAATTATTCCTCTTAATTCCTGAATTATGTTGCCCCTTAGGCAATTGTTGCAAGTAAAGCCAGTCAATTTACTGGTTATGCTCAGCATGATGCGCAGGAGTTCATGGCTTTTTTACTTGATGGGCTTCATGAAGACCTGAATCGGATCCAGAACAAACCCTATACCGAGACAGTTGACTCTGATGGACGGCTTGATGAGGTATCGTTTTCATCAATTTCACTTTTTCATTACCGTATTTTCGGCACCATGAGGCGCACCACATCTTCAGGCGCAGTCTCAATTTACGGGTCTGTTTTTGTGCTTCAGTCATACACAAGGCACACTGTCATTCGGCACATGCTAACATAAACCAGTTTGGTTTAACTTTATTTTCTTACGTATTAAAAAAATACACTCACATGATTTGTTTTATTTTATCTTAGTTTATTTTATTTTATTCTACGGCATCACCAATGTCCAGCGATTGGAGGTGTTTTGTTAATCCTCACGAGATAATGGCTTGCTCCGAATTAATTTGCCTTCACGAGTGCCATTATTGTGGGTCTGTAATCAAACACATGTGGTTTGCAGCTTAGCATTGGTACATTTTACTTACCGGGGGAGTGGCGGAGGTAAGCGCACATACTGTCTGTAACTTTAAGTAATTTTCTCTAATTGGTTTATCGCTGCCAGCGTACGTAACATGCGTATTACGTCCCTTACACAGGAAATGGTCCGACAGTCAATCGAGCGGAGCGCTTATTGCAATCGTGTTTGCATCATTTTTACTGATTTTTGACCTCAGTACACACATAATGCACGCCAGGTTAGAAGGCGCACCGTCGATTTTTGAGAAACATGTTGACATAAGTGCGCCTTATGGTGCTGAAAATATGGGTAAGTTATTATGGTATTGACTCTTGTACTAAATGCTGTGGAATGACTTATGCAGAGCTGTTTGTCATTGTGAAATGTCATTTGGAGGCCTAGATTTGTTCATCAATTCCACCTGTTAACTTCATTGATTCAATGCTGTTTAGCTGACCTTTTTTTGACTGTTTGTTAAGGTGGTAGCGGAGGAGGCGTGGCAGAGGCACAAGATGAGAAACGATTCCTTCATTGTTGACCTCTTCCAGGGTCAGTTCAAATCGAAACTTGTTTGCCCCACATGTTCAAAGGTAATCATTTTACATCTACTTGTACCAGTAAATGCCCTTTGAGAGACTAAGAATGGTCTTTGCCATTCTTCTTTCTTTTGTTTCACATCCATTCCTCTTTTCTCACATCCTCTCTCAGGTATCCATTACCTTCGACCCTTTCCTCTACCTGCCAGTCCCCCTACCACAAAAACAAAAGGTTCTCACTGTTTTTTATTTTGCTAAAGAACCTCACAAGAAACCTCTGAAGGTAAATTGAACAACCCTCTCTTGAACTCTTTATATTGCCAGTTTAAAATGTGATATTGTTCATTTTAATGGGTTTTGTTTTTGTGTGTGTTAGTTTCTCGTGAGTGTCAGCAAGGACAACTCCAGTGCAGCTGAAATCCTAGACTCAATCTCAAGAAGTGTACGAGTGAAATCTGAAAATCTTAGACTGGCTGAGGTAAGTGGAAACCAGATAAAGAAGGCCGAATTTAGATTTTGGTGAGAATTGCTATCACTGAAACCATAGCAGTGTAGTTGAGTACAGTCTGTACAATTAAGACTTGATATCATTGTTTGTGATATTTTTGGAGAAGATAAAGTCTTCCATGCTCCGCCTTACAGTTGCTCGTCTCTGTTCCACACAGGTGCTAAAGGGTCGTTTCCAGCAAATCTTCCAGCCATCCCAGTCACTGGATGCAGTGTCTCCATCTGATATGTTGTTCTGCTTTGAGGTGCTGTCCAAAGATTTGGCCAAGGAGAGAGTGGTGCTGTTCAGAGTGCAGCAGGTAAGGGAAGTTTGGCCTGACTTTTATTAGGTCAGTTTGTATGTTTTATGTATAAGAATTGTCATAACGTGTAATATGTATTTATTTATTGACATGTATTGAGGTGTTGTTCTGCAATATAAATTTAAGTATTGACATTGTTTCTCTCAACTGTCTGTCCTTCAGCGGCTTCAGGTCCCCAATATCCCTATTTCAAAATGTGCTGCCTGTCTGAAGCCCCCTGTGGCAGAGGAAGACAAGCTAAAACGATGCACTCGCTGTTATCGTGTGGGCTACTGCAATCAGTAAGATCTTTCAGACCAACCCTTGTTTGTGGTGCATAAAGTAGCCAAGAGTAACTACTGCTACTACTGAAGCCAACTGAAAAGATATAATTTGCTGCATCAATCATGTTTCTGTTCATGTTTCTGTTGCTGCATCAATCATGTTTGCTTACAAGAGATGCACATAGCCAGAACAATGTTGTAAAGTCACAAAAACAATATGTTGGTAGAACACATGGGAAAATTGTGGTACCATTGTTCACAGTGAGGGATTTAGCTTTTTCTTTAATGGGTCCTCTCTTCTTAATAGTATTTTTATTTTTCCTAGAGCATGTCAAAAGAACCACTGGCCCAGCCACAAAGGGTTGTGTCGACCCAACATGGATAATGTTGGCCTTCCCTTTTTGGTTAGCGTAGCGGAGTCTCGACTCTCCTATGCACGCCTCTCCCAGCTACTTGAGGGCTACTCCAGGTATTTAGAAGGTTTCTGAAATTTGAAAATGTAATTTCAGAATTGTAGCTTGATTTGCATTACATGAAATCTCTCTCTTCGTGTTCTCCTCGTAGGTTTTCTGTCAATGTTTTCCAGCCCCCTTTCCAGTCAGGGAGGACGTCGCCAGAAACATCACAATGTAGGGTAGACCTACCCCCAATACGGTCAGGGTCTCCTGAAGGCCATGGGACAGAGGAGCAGGCCATGGGAGGTAGTGGTTCCCACGGAACTGCTGATGTTGAAATGGAGAGCAACTCTGTAGTGCCTGATGCCGAGGCAGAGTATGGTCAAGCCTCAGCCATAAACTATGGGGGTGCAGACTCCCATACCTCTCCCTCCACTGTGCACACAATGGATTCAGGATTATCTGAAGTATTGTCATCCACTTCATGTTGCTCTGTTGACCCACATGCCGAAAAAGAGACATCCTGTGAGAAAGCAGTACGGCCAGAAGGTAACTCAAAAATTACTCGGTGCTTCTCCCTCAACACTGCGCGTGTGTGTGCTTGCTTGGGTGCACACCCATACATTGGTTTGTGTTTGTGTATGTGTGTCAGGAATTGTAATCATGGACATTTCATTCTTGCAGCTGTTGTAACAGGCTATCAGCATTCCAGTGATCCTCCATCAGGCCATGCTAGTCAATTCTATATTGCTCTGCTGGACTTGAACAACAAAGAGCAGCGTTTGGATGAAAAAGGTGCAATCTTAATTCCCTTCCACTACATATCGGATGTGATGTGCTTATGCTACTGCTCACCATATTCAAATATACTGTGCTGCTTTCCAAGCAGAGGACTTTCTCTTAGATATACCTGAAGATGCCACATTGGATCTGGTGTGGAAGAACAATGAGCGTCTCAAAGAGTATGTCCTGGTGAGCTCAAAGGAACTTGAGTTTGAGGAGGACCCAGGTTCTTTGAGCGAGACTGCCAGAGCAGGACACTTCACCCTGGAGCAGTGCCTCAACCTCTTTACAAAACCGGAAGTGTTGGCACCAGAGGAGGCATGGTAAGGTCTGCTTGCTTTATGTGCAATGGTGTAGATCGTGAGCCACATAAGCGCCAACATTTTACATGTTGTTGTATTTTCAAGGTATTGTCCAAAGTGCCAGCAGCACCGTGAGGCCTCAAAGCAACTGCTGCTTTGGCGTTTGCCCAATGTTTTAATCATCCAGCTGAAGCGTTTCTCCTTCAGAAGTTTCATTTGGAGGGATAAGATAAATGACATGGTTGACTTCCCTGTCAGGTAAGCTAATTGGCTTTTTAGAAAGGTAACACTAAAGCCTATTTTAGATATTTTGTTTATAGAACATTGCTTACTTTCTGTGAGTTAAGAAATTGAAATGCTTACTAAAAACAAGAATTACCATGGAGTTTACGTAAAGAAGATGTATTGATATTCTGCAGTGGTGTAGTGAATATGTAAATTTCCAGAGTTACAGCTTGCTATTTGTCAAAAGTTCAACTTAATTTTTTTCTAAAGATTTTGATGATTGATCTCTATTTTCACAAACGTTGTCCTATAGGAATCTGGATCTCAGTAAATTCTGCATTGGCCAGAAAGATGAGATGCAGCAGCCCCCAATATATGATCTGTATGCAGTCATCAACCACTACGGAGGAATGATTGGAGGTCACTATACAGCCTATGCTCGCTTGCCGAGTGACAAGAACAGCCAGCGTAGTGATGTTGGTAAGTCTGAAATCTGGTATTGCCTTTGATCTTGTCTAGTGACTTGTGCTTTTCAACTTCCCCTTGTATTTTTAGTTTTTCCTGCATAACCTTTGTTTTTTGCTTTTCTATTTTTCCCCATTTGTACTTCTTGTTTCCCTTTCCTCAACTCCATCCTCTATCTATTTCCTTCAATCAATTATTCTTGTCCCGCAGGCTGGCGTCTGTTCGATGACAGCACAGTGACAATGGTTGAAGAGAGCCAGGTGGTCACGCGATATGCCTACGTGCTGTTCTATCGCAGACGAAACTCTCCTGTAGAGCGGCCTCCGCGCTTCCTCAGCCCCATACGGGCTGAATCGCCTACATCTGCAGGAGCTACTGCTAGCCAGGTGAGAGAATGTTAACCAAATTCAATCTGGCTTCATATAATTCAATTGTTTTACATAACGTTTTAAAGTTTGAACACCTGCACGAAGGGTGAAGAGTAAAAACGTTTTTCCCTGCAGTTTCGTGATTTCCCCAACCCCAATTCTGGTGACACTTTCTGCCGTAGATGGTGTAAATATCCCTCCTTTTATAGTCGGATGCCTTTCAAAATTGTATACAATATGTTATACAGTATATATATGCAAATGAACTTAAGTGACATACTGTTCCTCACATCACATTGTGACCTCACAAATGCTCGTCTAGAATAATGGTTAACATTTCTCATAAACACACTCCTTAAACTCTGTCGACAGCTTTCCCAGAAGCTTTGAAGCTGTTACAGCCGCAAAGGAAGGACCACCGTCATATTGTAGTATGAATGGGATGTCACATAAGTTCATATGCAAGTCTAGGCAGAGTAGAGAATACTTGGAGGAATATTTGTGTACATATATGCCATGCCCACTCTTATGCGGTGCTTGTAGTATAAAACCCAATGACTGCATAATGAAATAAGTTACTGAGGTTGGTTTGTAATTAAACTTAAAAAGGCTGTCAAGGGTTGTTTCAATATTTCACATCCTTTTTAAATGTGGGGTCTTGGTCACAATGCTTGGTGGTAAATGGAAAAGAGCAACAGTATCAGACTGTGGGAATCCTGCAAAGTATGTTTACTGTGTTAGTTGGTGAATAATTGGTGAAGTGACCGGTTATTCAGCCGTAAAATTTTCACTTTCCTTGTCAATGTCATGTCTGCAGTCCATTTGAATGATAGGCAGATTTGTGACTGTGGAACTACAACCAAAGAGTGGTTAAACACCAAGTTAAAAAAAAAACATAAACTCATCTTCATAAACTGCTGAGCACTGCAATGTCATTTGCGCCTCGGTTTGCATTGTAAGAACATCACAGATACAGTGTGTTCTACATGAAAAGGCTCCAGCCTTTCATTTAGAATGCTCCACAACCAGAACCCCCAAGTTAAGTGATAAAATTCTGCGTAAATCAAATGCCTGTCCGTCAAACACAGTTATCTTTGGTTGTGTACAACCTCTGAGCCACATTAGCTTTGAGAGATTGTCCTATCAAGAGACTGAAAGCTGAAACAATTCATAGCACTTGTTAGGGCACCCCTTTATCCAGAAGCTGACACCGGTTTCCGCCAATCGCAGGCCTCTCTAATATGGCAGGAACTGGAGGAAGAAGCGGAGGGGCTTGATGAAGCCCCACGCGGACTGTTCCGCACTGGTCTGTGGAGGAGACGAATGCAGAGGATGGCAAACAGAAATGCAGGAGATGAAGACAGAGTTGACATGCCGGCGCAGCGACGCCACAGGCAGAGTCTGTCAGATTATCCTGATGATGACTGTGTGCGATACTTTGTCTTAGGGATCTTGGCAGCCATGTTTGCTCTTTTTGTCAATTTGGTTTACCTTCTGGTTTACAAAACAAAATGGACCTAATCAATTGGTGAAAATGGTAAATAATTGTAATTCTGGGCATAAGGAGTCTTGATCATTTCTTATTTTCATACCTAGGGCAAAATGCAAATAGATTTTAACTTGAATATGGAGTTTATCATTTTGATAATTGATACACTTACTAAACTATTAAACTATGTGGGTGCTTGGAGGCCCAAAATGTTTTACATGAAAGCAATATTGTTTTGTGGCCATTTTAAAGTTTGCACATGCATGTGTCACGCATTCCTTATCACTGACACTTCAAACTTACCTGAGGACCTGACCTGAGTACATAATCATTTACTGTAATCGCGATCTAAGGTATAAATATCACCTAGCTTACCATGGAAACATTATCAATTGATCCATCTACATCTTAAACATGCAGCGGACAAACAGATACTCAGTCCCATGCCTACAGTCTGTCTTGCATGCAATTCATAGTAGTAGTTGTAATTGAGACTTTCCAGTTTTTGGGAGGATTACAAGCATAGCTGGTTTATAATTGAGGCACTTTAGGCATACAGACCTCACAGCGTTGAGTGTGGGCTCGACAAAGTTGATCTCTGAAATGGGAATATATTTAAATATTGGCCACATTTAAGTGAACTACTACAAACTGAATTGTATTTATTTTTACCTCACTTGACGCATCGTAAATCGCAGAATCTCACTAATAGACTACGCTGTATATTTTGGTGTCTACTTGTCTGCTGTGAAGCAGCAAGACTTAACTGACAAGCTCAAGACGTTAATGCTGTGGTCATTTATTGCTAGAGTGATTGCTCTAAGGCTTTGTTGCTTACTTGGTACACTGCTCGGTTGCACTAGACAAATTGCTGTTTCCACCTCACAAATGCAAGATAGAAAGAATGTAAATTATGCCTCATGTGACCAGTTTGCTTTCTTTTTTGTGTTGTGAAACACCAATTTTGGGCCTTGAAACATCTCAATCATGTACTGCAAGTCATGTACAAATTTGATGTTGTCCCCTCATGTAAAGTATTGATTTTCAATACCCACAACATTTTTTGTTTATCCATGTATGCTACAGATTGCTTTAATTTGTTTGTATTTTGTGTGTATTAAGCCATAACTAAATTCACACCTGGAATGCAAGACTTAAAACTCTCAGGAGGAATTATGCTAAGTGCGACATTGGGTTTGTTCCTTGTAGAATTCATTGAATCCATAGAGAAGGTTTTATTGCAGTTGCATTGCACTAACAGCAAGTCAATAGTTGGGACTACACCAACTGGAGCACATTTTATCCGGCTTTTACTGTAATCGAGCAAAGTGCAATGTCTGAATGCAAAGCGTGGGAGACAGATTTTAACTTCGGACAGTCTTATCCAGAGCATGGAAATCATGTGTGACTAGGGTAATCGCTTGCTCTCGCAGTTGATATGAATGAATTAATCTTACTTGAAACAACTGCCTTTGTTTTATCTACATTTTCACAATACCAGTGATTGGTGGTAACACGTATACTGTGACAGATAATGGTCACATTAGTGGGACATATTGCCACAAAAACCAATCCTGGTAAACTACTCTAAGTTCCAACTGTATGGAAATGATTTCTGTACTTTGCTGTTGGTATGAATGATTAACGCCTCAGGGATCTGCAAGTGCTTTTCTTGGACCACGTAAGCATAATATAACCATTGTTTCCATTGCTGTGGCTATCTATGCACATTTATCCAGATATATGCAATATTCTCTCAGAAATTTGCTTCACAATCATAATGAATGTAAGAAATATGACAAGCTTAAAAGTGGTCATTTACTGTGGCCGATGCAGTGGTATTATTTCAATGTCGTATGTCAATATTCAACATGATCTCAGTTTTTTTGTGGGGGGGGCAAATCATCACCAATTTCAGCAGTGCAATTGAATGGATATATGGTCGACTGGATTCAGAAACTGTGACCTGCTGTATGTGAGGGAAAACGAATTAAAGAAAGCTAGCTGTAATGCAATATTCATTTAATGAATAAGCTGATAATGTGCACTGTATATCTCAAAGTAAATGGTTGTAATTGTACTGATATTTCAAGATACCTCTGTAGACATACTGCTTTCCATTATGCTTTCTGTTGTACATCATACTCTTGGGAAATAAAGTATGAAACTGGTCTGTAGTAGAATGTTTTAATGTTTCAGTAACACACTCCACCCCACCCCCATTCAATTTTTATGGAATGTAATGAGGCAGAAATAACTTAACATTCATCTCTTTCCTTTTCTCTGTAAACAGGCATCATGTAGTATCTGGCATGATTTACTGTAGCTCTGGTTTATTTTACAGGCCTCTAGCCAGGCAATCTTTGGAACAGACCTGGATCCAGAGGGACCACCTACATTGACCCCAGAGGTGTCCTCAGACCTCTTTACCCACTCTGGCGAGTGTGCAGCACCATCCTACAGTAACATGGAAGAGGTGGACTAGCCCAGACAGGGTCAATGGACTAAATTCTGAAATTGGCCGTGAACCCAGGAGGTTCCAGTTGATGGAGACCAACCAGCAACAACTTCAGACATTAAAAGCTAGAAGCTATGTGGCAAAAGACACATCAGTTCTTATCAATTACATAGACATCTTTGGATGTCACAACAATGGTGCAATGTAAGGAGCTCTCCAAGTGTACTGTGTGAAATGTACTGCTTTCAGTTTTGAAAGACTTTCAGATTTAGAGCTAAATGTGTATCCAGTCATAATTCAACACAAACTCATTATGCTAAGCTCATTTATTGATGTTAATGTACTGGCCTGTCTGTAAGACTTATGATATACTGTATACATACTCATATTGATTAATGTGCAGATGGAAACATGCACATACTCATTGAGACAAGCTCCTCTGTAATTTCAAACCTCCAACTGGCAACCATTGCAAAACTGCTGGTTGAGTGCACTGTCAGCAGTTACATTTGTTTAGATCATATGCTTGGATGGTTTCATTGCTCCTTTAAAGCTGAAACCTTACTGCATAAATGTACAAACCCTGTACCATGAGTGAGCTAATTGGTAATTATGTCACATTGAGCAAGTTAAGGAAGATTTGGAATGATGACATTTCCTGTTCATGTACCTGCCCCTCCAACCATATTTTATGGTCTAATGTGTTTGCGACAGCCTAATCTGTAACTTTGAATGATATTGTAGCAAATGATGTGAAGAGAAAAAAAGACGGGTTTTGATCAGCTTTTTTCATTTTTATACAAAAGGCACATACTTTTTCTGTCTTTTGTCTGATTTAGAGGCCTGGGTTTTACTTTCTATGCTTTAGTTTATGCTTTAATATTTTGTACTATACAAAATCATGATGCAGTTGGTGAGGATGGTACCCCAGCATACATGGAAATCTGCATGATTGCATGTTCATACAGTCTCTGAAGCCCAAACCAACCCCTATCGTATAATATGTTTTGCTCCTTTTTTGCTCCTTTTTTTTTTGGCTCTTTTCTGTGTGGATTGTCCTGTCCTGCCATCTCTCTGTATTGGACTGCGTACATAAAGTTGGATGGATGATGAATGCTGCTGTGGATACATTAAAAATGGTTAATATAAATAAAATTGTTTTTGAGAGTTGGCCAGGTCAGTGTGTTAATTTGATTTAGTAGTTGTGATTAGATGAGATGCAGAAATTTCCTCTATGGAGCTGCTTTTTGGGTTTGGAACCCTGCAACCTCTTCAGTGTTTTTTTTCACAAGTTCAAACTCAAACCAATTTATGGCTTCCTGAAGTCATTACAGTAATTCTTTAAACTGTACCTTTGGTGTCTCCATGCCACCCATCCCAAGCGTTCACTGTGTCTTCTGTAAAGTGCCACTTATGTCACTATTCCACTTTTTCCTTTGTCTGCCTCTTGGCCTCTAGGTAGGATTGGTTTGATTAGGGCATGCACATTCAACAGGGAGCCATAGAAATCTGAAATCTTTGGACTTGTGGTTTCCTTATGTGATTTATGATTTCACCACTACACTGCCATGTGCGACACTGCCATTGCCAGTTTTTTGTACGCTAAACTTTTGTGCTTGTTAGCTGTATGCATGGAGTGTTAAAACTATCAGTCTGAGTAAATGATAGATAGGAGGGCTTATGTTACCCCAGGGGCAACAGTCCGATTGATTTGAGCACACAGTATATTCGTGGTGTATGCATTTTCTGCTGAAATGACTTTAGGAGTGTCTCAATCATTATTGGGATAGATTATTTGCTTTGTCTCTTTGCATGATTATCCTTTAAGCAATGACACAGCAGCAGCCTACCATGTCTGCATAAATGTTTGATGCTCCCCATACAAAATTTGTCAGTTTTCACCACCAATCGCACCGCCATGAGAGCAGTTCCTCTACCAAGCTCCAATACAGTGGTTTTTAACCTTGTTGGAGGTACTGAAACCCACCAGTCTCATATGCACATTCGCAGAACCCTTGTTTCGATGGCCAAGTGGGGTGTGTCATCACAAATCACGAGTTGAGTGTGTGTCTTGACCTCCACTAAACTCGGAGACTGACTGACCGTACCCCGGGGGTTCATTCGAACCTGTGTTAAGAACCATTGCTCTAATTCCTTTGGTTAGGATGTTTTCCATGCTGCAAAAGAAAACATTTAGCTGGATGTCTGGAGACTGGTATTTTTTGTTAAGAAAAAAGAGGAAATTGTTAGCCTTCTTGATCATGTTTGAGTGTTTTTTAGTCCAGCAGAGATCCTTTGAGATGTGGATCCTCAAGGGATTTGAAGATGCTTACCTGCTCCACCACTTAACCATTGTTGTTTGTGGGTGGATGAGTGTCAGCATTCTTCATGTAGACCACATTAAGCACTGTGGTTTTATTTGTGTATGATAATTATTATGATTGATATTGTTATTACCAGTATTATGTTGCTGCTGCCTTCAGGGGTTACCACAGTGGATCATGCTTCTCCACCGAAACACACACGGCCATCATGTCTTCCTTAGCTTGTACACATCCACAAAGACTCTCTGCGGTCCTCTTTTCCTCCTACCTGGCACCTCTGTCAAACATATCCACTACCTCTCCCCTGCACTTGACCAAGCTACAGTATCTCAACCTTGCCTCTCTGACCTTATCTCCAAATTGCTCTACCTTTGCCTTTACTCTGATTTTCTTCCTGTCTAACTGGGTAATCCCAAATAAAACCTCAGCATCTTCATCTCTGCCACCTTCAGCTCAACTTAGACAGAGACACTGCTTCTAAACCAAAAATCATGGCAGCTCTCACTACCATTTTGTAAACCCCCTCTTTCAATGTAGCTGGTATTTGTCTATCACAAAGAAGTCTTGACTCTCTCTTCCACCCATACCAGACTGCTTGCACTCTATTCTTCACCTAAGAGGTACAAAAGGTAAGAATGACTGTCCACTACTCGGAATGGTTGATCCAAGGTAGATCAAGTCTTCCCTCCTCACTATCTGCACACCTCACAACTTTACATTTCCACCTGTGTCACTCTCATTCATACACATGCACTCTTTCTTGCTCCTGCTGACTTTCATTCCTCTGCTCTCAAGTGCAAGGCTCCACCTCTCCATGTTGTCCTCCCCCTGCCCCCTACCCTCACCACAGATAACAATATCGTCTATCATCATTGCAAGAAGAGGCTCAGGGCCGATCCCTGATGTAGCCCCACTCTGAGGACCAATCTGTCTCTCCAACCGCACACCTCGCCACCGTCTTGTCTACTTACATTTTCTGAGCCACCTTAAGATACTTCTCTGCCCTACAGTACTACACTTCCTCTTCTGGTAGGCTGATATATGCTTTTCTCAAAGTGCACAAAGACACAGTGCAACTGCTTCCAATTGTCCTCATACTTCTCCACTAGCACTCTTAAAACAAAAATGGTATCAGTGGTACTCTTTCTTGGCATGAGGACATACTGCTGCTTTTCAATTGCCTCCAACCTCATTCCTCAACCTAGCTCCAACAACCTTCCCCCATATCTTCATGGTGTGGCTCATCAGCTTTGTGCCCCTGTACTTACTACAACTTTGCACATCACCCTTGTTGATTGACCTCAATTTTTTATGATAATGATTATTACATGGTTTTTGATGCAGTCAAACGCGGTCCTATTTTTTCCCATTGATATATTGTGATGACAAAGCCACCCCACTCCCGCCCCCTTGGAAAAAAAGTGTCAGTATTGGTATCGGTATTTCGGCAATAGTGGCTGTATTTATTTAACGGATCGAGACCCAATTTGCAGTGTTCACGTGATGCATACCTATGAACGACAGAGGGCGCGCGTTGGCTCCTGTCAGGTAGCGACCAACTATGAAGGCCGAAGAAGAAAAGGCTCAGACATGAGGAAGTAAATAAAGAGTCAGGTGGTTTCGCCGGTCGAGCGGCGAACGCTCACTACAAAATCACACTCACGCTTTTCACATTTTACATCGCGGCAATGGCGGAGCCTGGCAGTCACAGCAGGTCCATAGAGGACGAAATTGAAGAGACAAACGGTGAAACTGTGGAGTCCGCGGTGACCCTCCCTCAAGAGATTTGGGATTTACACGGACAACGGAGAAAACTAGTCATTCATTTGGACCTGAACAACACCATCCTGGCGTCAGACGCTGTTACAGGACGGGGAACCATCGCTTCCCTTGACTTCTTTCTCACCACCGTCACTTGGGGAAAGATGTGCAAACCTGGTAAATTGCACTCGCTTACAAACTTGTGCCCTCTCTTTCTTCTGGCGTGTGTTTCAGCCACTGCACAATTATTAAGTTTCAAAACATGTACTACAACATAATACTGTCATTGACCTCATGGACCCGTTGAGGGATAAAACGATGTAAACTGTTGGAAAACAGCTGGGCACAATGTCAACGAAGTAGTACAATTATCCCAGATTGTCGCCCAGCAAATCTAGAACTCGTAACTGATGCATTTTTGTCAGTTTTGCAGTGTTTGGAATAGTTGTGAACCAGTTTATTGACCATGAATGATCTAGTTTGATATTTTGTTTTGTTTTGTGGGAAGAACACACGTTCAATCTGAAGAACTGGTGTTGAAGGTGATGATACATTTGAAGGCAGAAGTCTTCCCAACATCTTTTTTCCAAATTAAACGCACAGACATCCTCAGCAGTGTTGATTTCGTTGCAATGTTCCGTTACACCGACTCCACACCTCCACATTGATGTGATTATACTGTTCTTCATTTTCATGTACAGGAAAGTGGGAATGGCTTAGCGACTCACCGTCTTTGCTCCCACCATGTGACGAGGCGGTTAGCTATTATTCTCAGTTTGGACGGGTATCTGCATTTACATCCACCGCTGGTCGACGTTTCAGGGGTGTTCTTGAAGAGCATCTGCCGCTGCTTCGCTGGCCTGAGGGCCAAAAGGTATGAATAACTGAGGGCAGGGAGGGATGGAAAATGAGAGGTAGATACAGAATTGGAATCAAAAGTATCATCGACACTAGCTAGAAATTGGACAGAAATTTGCAAAAGACCACCTAAATTGTACTATCACCCCATAGATAACCTGTTATCCAATCCTTGATGCTGTTTTATCACACACATCAAGTCAAGTCAAGTCAATTTGACTTGTGTAGCGCCGAATCACAACAGGATCTGTCTCAAGGTGCTTTACAGAATGGAGCAAGTAGTGCTCCTCAGCGTGTAAACAGTCAAGGTCTATGGGATGTACACACAGAGGCCCAACATATCCCCATTAGGGACAGTGGCGAGGACAAATTCCATAATAGGGAAAAAACCTCGGGCTGGCCAGGCTACATGTGGGCGGCCAA
Source organism: Carapus acus (assembly GCA_900312935.1). Taxonomy (NCBI): domain Eukaryota; kingdom Metazoa; phylum Chordata; class Actinopteri; order Ophidiiformes; family Carapidae; genus Carapus; species Carapus acus. Next base: position 15,549 of record OMPJ01038914.1, on the reverse strand, counting down.
GTGCTTTGACCAGTTGGGTTGAGAGAGAGAGGCAGAGAGAGACAGAGGCAGGTGTAGGGATGCACAGCAGCAGGAGCAGGACCCAGATGTTTGGAGGTCTGTCATCACAGGCCTGTAAGACAGAGAAGACCATTTGAGGAAAAATACACCCGTATAGAGATAACCTGATGAGGGATAACAGACTGAAACCATGTGGAACTTCAAGAATACTGATCCCTGATCAGATTTGCTCCATCTGCTACATGTCATCTGCTGGCACCAGGGTCAGTTTGTGTCTTTACCTGCAGGCAGACAAAGATCTGACTGTGAGGGGAGAGGATGGACGCCTGTACCACTGGATCCTCCCGTCCTTCTTCCAGCTGCTGCAAGACCTGGTGCAGGAGGGATGCAACTTTGCCATTTTATTTCGAACCTTTGGAACCGATCTACCTCGTGTGCTCAGTGCAGTGTCCAGAGCACTGATACACGGTGCCCACCCGCTCTTTCCCGATCTACCTAAACTGAAGGTGAGGCCACAAAACTTATGTAGGATTTTGAAAAGATTCTGCAATATTGCAGGGTGATTTAATTTTTCCTCATATCCTTCAATTTATCTTCCTCACGTAGCCTTTCTTTTGCCTTTGCCTCTTTTTTCTTCATTCTTTGCAACACATATTCCTTTTCAGTGTTTCATTTTTTCACCCGCTCATTTCTTAAGGCGTGATGTCATACCATATCCACATAGATTTGGATTTCAATGTTGATAAGTGAATATTCAGCAGTGGAGCTCCCGCTGTAAAATTCAAACCTTGCTGTTGTTCTTAATCTTAGCAGACAAGTGTGAAGAATCTGAAAAATAGCCCAAGGCTTATAGCTGGTTGCTTGTGTGAATTATTCAGAACATACTGGAGCATCTTCATGTTTTCCACTCTGCACACACACAAAATCACTGCCTTTTCAAGCGCTTTAGTGCCAGACTCAAGTTTCTTGAAGGCTACCTGGGTATCCTCAGGGCCTGAGGGACCCGTCTGCACACTAATAGATTAGATTTTCCACTTTTCAGCTGCAATGTCTAGGGCTGTATTCGGCACCTAATCTGACTGGAAACCATTGCTGAAACACCCCTGCAGCTGTGATGGTCAGGGAGGAAGGATCATGTCTGACAGGCTGCCTCTAGCCTCTTATTTGTGGAGAACTCTCTTCTTGCCACTGTAGGATTGGGGAATTAACACAGTGACAGCTTTGAATGAAAAAATACAGATATCCAATGCGCCGCTCCTCAGAGGACCACAGTGGTTCAGCTTGCCCTGATTACACGTAATGGGCAGGAAGACTGAGGTCCAGCCAAGAAGAGCCACCATGATACTTTGAGTTGTACCTCATCACTGGATAATCTGCCTCCTGCTTGACATCTACACCCTCTGTAGATCACCTCCACCACTTTCTCCAATCTCATCTAACTTTCCATTTTTATCTTTCTGGCAAAGAAAATGTTGAACCCTACAGGCTGACAAACTTTGACAAAACCTTTATAAATGTGCTAATAGGAGGTATTAGCCTCTCCAAAAAGGCTGAGATTGTCTCTCCATTATAGATAATGTGATGCACTGAGGCACATGACCTGCTCACTGTGGGGAATATGACTGCTTGTGGAGTCACTGTTCATTGTCCTAGTTGTGTGAGACATTGTACTGTGATAAAGGTGATAAATGCCTTGTTGCTCAGTGCAACAAATTCTAGCATAATAGAATTGAATTTTTCCTCTATTCACCATTGTGACGCCAAATCATTTCCTCTCTCCCCCCCTCTTGTTCTCCCTCTTTGCTGCTGACTTACTCTTCCTGTTGCCCAGTTAAATGTGAACGTGACCCCTGGTAAGATCCGCTGCAGTAAGAGAGGAATCTTGCTGACTCGAGGACAGGACCGTGTTGCGTCTTGTGATGGACACAGAGGCCTGTATGATTATCTGAGCTCTGTCCAGGACATTGGAGGGTTCCAGGATCACTATGATTGGTAGGACAAAACACCTTGCACGCCAAAGGATCATATTTATGTCTGTTTTCTCAGTAGAATTTTTTCTTCCTTATTTGTTCGAAGGTGGGCTGCAAATAACTTCTCCATCCTTGGTGGGAAGCCGTTACCGGTCAACCCCTTTGACGTAAAAGTCCATCACATCTTCATAGATGACAACATACGACAGAACGATGACGACACGATAGTCCATCCAATGGTATGGATATGTTGGTACTCAATTTTAGCAATGATTTTACCTAGAGCTTTGATCTATCTTTTCTCACCTCTGTTGCCTGCATGTTTTGTCTGCGCGTGCGCACATATTTCTCAGGTATTTCTGGACCCAAATGGCACGGAGACCCGCACAGCCTACACATCTGAGCTGTATGACATCACCCTGGTCCAGACTGATCTTCTGCGGGCCATCTCTGACCCAGGTTACTTCACCCACCGCGTCCGCATCTGCCAAGAAAACTACGACAGGAATCTGCAGCAGGCGTCAGGCTAGGGAGCAGTCCTGCCTCTCCAGGAGCCCAGTTCTCTCAGGACAAGCACCTTTTCAAGCGTCCAAAAAGGGGAATCGAAGGGAGAGGGAGCTCACAAATCATGTGTGGAGGAAAGTTACGAGATGCATGAGGCAGATGTCAGAGTACACAGAGGAGTTTTATTGGCACAGATGGAGCATTCAGTACACGCTAAATCATTGAATTCCATATATATCTTATTTAAACCAGTTGAATGTCTGCCCTGAATGTCTGCCCTGCATGCTGGGGTCGGTGTGGGCTGTGTAAAGTAAAAGCACTTTCAGAGCTGGAGATACAGCTCCCCGCTGGCCTGAGACCGGCTTCTAAGTGAATCATTTTGTTTTTAATCCAGCACCAACCGGGTCACCTGACAGCCTCAGAGACCCATCATGCTGTCAGATAACTGGGATAAATTCTGTGAAATTTATGCTCCACAGCCCTGTGCAGGTCAGATATGGTCACAGTTCATGAAGTTTCACACCAAATGTCCGCTCAGTGAAATCTGCTGAGTTCTACACACACGCTTGAATCATTCTCAGGGAGCCACACATTGGTTTGCAGCTGTTTGCCTTGGACATTGTTTTCTGCCTTACCCAGGAAGCAGAGTGAACTCTTGGACAGCTATGTTTGTGTCCTTGCAGGAACAAAGTGTAAAACTTGATACACCGCAAATGACAAATGAAGGATCAGAATGGAAGATTGAGTTGCTGGATGCTCCTACATACAGTCTGAAGGCATTCTGAGCAAATGTGGTGTCAACATCAACTCCAAACCACAATGATAACTTGTGAGCGTAGAATGAGAATGTTACAAAGAGATGTCATGAGAAGTATAACTTTAATATTGGTCAGGGGGATTTGTTTGCACTCATCTTACCCTCAAGATTTGTTAGTGATTTTGCTTTTTTTTAAATGCAACATGAAGTGAGAGCAAGTTTCTTCTATTTATCAGTTTGTAATACTGGTTTGAGGGTTTTTTAAAGCTTATTTCTTAACTTTTTCCAGTAATGTGACAAAGTGACTGGTCAACTACAACTGGAATGGGGTAAACATTGTGTTTTTCTGAGAGGAAACACTGAATCTACTGCTGAAGAAAAGCACAGACAGACCCCACATGTGGGGCTCTGGCTGGTGGCATTATCACATATTTCAATGCCAACATTTGTGCATCATATCAACCACTGTTTTGATCCTGCTTTCCTCGGACTTAACAATTTATTGTGAAAAACAGTCTCTGCTACCTCATTTTGTGACTGCGTGAGTGGGTTTTGCAGCACTACGCCAGGACTCCATCCTGGTGATGTAGCAGGCATTGTGCGCTCAGTCCATCTGACCGTCTGTCGTCTGTCTCACAGTGTTGTTTTAAATGTGGGTCCCCCTTCTTTCCCCACTGTCCCTGCTTCTTCGCCCATTTTTCTTCACCAGTTTAAGTTTATTATTGGACCATTCCAAGAATGTTGTTATGTAGGAATATGGATAGTTGTAGCTGCCCCCGGGCCTCATCCGCTTCCTGCATAACTGGGACCATTTGATGAAATGAGTGCACTTTTTATTCCCTCCTGGGGATTCCTCACCTTAGTCCCCTTACTCTCGCATGTCCCTAAGGGGCTGTACTCGCCTTTGTGCAATAATCTTGCATTGTGTCTCGTTCTGAAACATCCCACAGCGCAAATTTCAAATTCCACATCTGGTAACCTTTTCATAATTGTGTGTGCATGTGTGTCTGTCCAAATGTATGTGTGTTTCTTTTGTACAACCCAGGATCAGAGCTATGGGGTAGATTTTTGGGAACGCGTCCAAGAAATGGTGTGTAACCCTGTCTTGACATGTGGACATTACCATATGGACATGAATAGATATCTTCCTGCAGGTAGATGTTTCGAGACCGTTCGTGGGTGTTTAGTTTGTAAGGAACAATTTTCAAACTCGAGGGCTGCGGGCCAAATGCGGCCCACTGCATCATTGTATGTGCCCTATGAGTGCTTGAATGACTATTTCAATATAGGTCACATTCATTTAAACTTGCATTGACCCAAAAACTACATCTCCCAAAATTCACAAAGATCATGTTACTGGTACAGTGACGACAGCTGTGCCCCAACAAGATACACAATGTCAGTTTGTCAAGAAACACCAACGCAGACCAAGTGAGGGAACCGGGTTGTTGACTTTTGTTCGATTGTTAACAGATTAATATAGGTTTCTTTTCCTGATAAAATACATGGATGAACATCATAATAATAGCCTTACCCTAACCACCTCAGTACTGATGTAGCCCCCGGAGAAAAGGAGTTTGATACCCCTGTTGTAGGGTGTCCGCCTGGCCCCCTTTATTCCACAAGGTGGCAGCAGTGCATCTTTCGTTAGACTCCCAGCTTTGGAGCATCCCTCACCCTTAACTTACCCGAACTGAGACCACAAAGCCCTGCATTAAAACATGGAACGGACAACTTAACACCTATCGATTTATGTTACCCCTTATCTTATCTGGAAGCTTTATCCATTAACTTGAATTAGTCTGATGTGCTCTGACGGTAGGGCACTTCACCACAAACGCCGGAGTGAGCGTTGCGGGTCTGCGCAATTGCGCGCCAGTGAGTGAGGGAGGAGGCGAAAAGAGGAGAGAGGAGAGGAGGAGGGGAGATGTAACCTCAGTGGTGGGAGAACGGATAACTTGTTTCCACCGGACCCGGCCAACCTTCAGGTCCACAAGAGGAGATATTTCTTCCGCTGCGTCCTACGTCCCGAAATGCGGTGTCCAAACATTTACGCGGAGCTCCTCCGGCGAGGACACTGCGCCGGCGAGCCTCCCGCTGGATAGAGAGGTAAGGGCAGTCTCCACCCCAACTCTCCACTTAACATACAGTTTTTTGTTGAAATATCTAAAGTTAAGTCCGTGTTGAGTGTTTACTGCATCCCTCGCGCCGACACTTACGGGAAAATGGTCTATTTTCAACGGTTGACGCGGCAACGCGCTGGGGAGCCAAACAAGTGTTGGGCGGTCCTCCCATCGGGCGTTGCAGAAGCAGCAACTTCGGCAAGTGAACGCTGATCAGTCCACACTAGTGTTGCTTGCAAAAGTGTCTGGAAAAATTGCGCAGTTTTAGTGTTGATATTGTCACATCAGAAGTAAAAATTGTCGCGCAATTTGACGTTCAAATGCTACATCTCCAAGCGCACTCGCCGTGATGCGTTCAATGTCCGCGTATTGTAACTTTGGACGACCATGGATATTTAAGCAGATTGATACAATTCAGGTCCATCCGTTGTCATTTCAAAGCAAGTGCATGCGTGTCTGTGCATGTGGATTAAGGATTTAAGGGGGAAGGTCACAGGCCAAGCCCGTGCAGATGTTCAGGGAGAAGTGTCTCTTATCAACAACATGGACCATCTGCCACGCTACCAAACATCAGGACACCTCGGCCTTAACGTGCCGTTGTGTTTAGTTTTCCTCTGGCGGTCTCTTGCTATTTCCCGGCTTTCAGGGTTGTAGCTGCAACTTTTCAGCTTTGCCTATGGTGACACACGCACACGCACACATACGCCGATGGCCTCCAGCATCACATCATCCCTTCTGTTGGCTCGTGAAGCGTGTTTGTCTCACTTACGAATCAACATTTTGCACCACCTCTCCAACCCTCCCTCTACCTCTCTGTGTTGGTCCTACTTTCCCTATGTGACCTGTGCTGGCAGCCCCAATGTCGGCGTGGGCTCATCCCCATTATGAGGATTACAGCTGACATGCAGCGTCTGGGTCTATGGTGGGGAGGCGGAACCCCGTGCCGCCCCCGTAAGGGCCCACCAGGCCTCGAACAGGATGACGGCCTACAGTGTGATGATGGGAGCAGGGGACAGAGACAGATGGACTCTCCGGGCATATTGTTATCCATATGCGAAATTAGTCACTTACATGCAAGTGTAGCCAGTTTGATGTAAATGAAGGAGTTCAAATCTGAAACATTGCCATTGAAGGTTACATTATTAGATCAGCGTTGGAGATAGTCTAAGGTTTTACGTTTTGATTGAAAGCCCATCACTCCCGTCCAGATTTGTCCAGGTGTGTGCCTGTTTCCGTGGAGGATGAGACAGTCCAAATAATTCCAGTTCAATCCAGATTTCATTTGTTATTCATGTTATTTTGTACTGGAGTGTAGTTCGCCTGCTGTCTCTGAATGATTGCAGCAATTGTACTTGCTCATTACCTGACTCACCATGAAAATACCAACGCTTTGTAACTGAGCATTGTGGTTCACACACACACACACGGAAACACACACACCTGTCACACACACAAACCTCATAAAACAGTATTGTATATATTCATGGTGATGGCTGGCTTCTGGCCATCCTGTCATGGCTGTGAATGAGTGAGATGTGTGGTGGTGCTGTCAGCATAGCGTGTTTTAATGAAACAGTGCCCTGCCTCCAGTCCGTCGACCATTCAAAGTCTGCCGTGATTCTTTCACTCGGGCTGTGTGGTGCGCTATCAGCGCACTTTCAATGTGGCAACGCTCCACTACAGGGAACACGTAATAAGTCCCTGCTCACTTCAAGACGTGAATGGACACGAGTGGTGAGAAGGAAATGTCTGTCATTGTGCCTAATAGTCTGTTCGGCACATGCAGGGACAGAGATTCACGTACAGTATGCGCACCCACTCGCAGCCACTGTGGAGAATTCCTAATTGTGGATGAGTGTGGAGCTGAGCCAATATTCCCATTAGAGTATTAAAGGGAGACACTAACAGGGGGACACTTCGGACTCTCAGCCTGCTAATGTCGTAAATTTGAGGCCAGAATGAGCAGGGCGCATCCTGACAAAGAATGAAACTGATTTGGCAGCTGACGGTGCAACCTCTGTCCTCAATGTTCAAAGGCAAGTATGCGATCATGGAATTTAAGATGGGGACACAAATCGTGATGGAGATGTCGTGACAAACAAGCAGAGCGGGGGCAAGAGCTCCACTCCCCACTCCCAGCTGAGGGTGTTTCTCCTCCAGGGTGAGCTCCTTGCCACCAGGCTGCTGCCAGGATAATTAAAAAGCTTGTGTTACGTAAACCACTTGTTTTTCTCTGACGGATTCTGTCAAGGGCACACCGCCGCCTGGGATAAAGGCTCCTGTATGTGTGTGTGTGTGTGTGTGTGTGTGTATGTGTGTGTCTTGTGTCCCACTGTGTCACTGACGGCATTTTGTTTTATAACATTGATTATGGATCTCGTGGGTTTCAGTAATCTCCTCTTAGTGGCTCAGCTTAACGGAGACGACAGCTCTGGGAAATAACAAGCGAATTACAGTTTTAATACAGCAGAACAGGTTGGCCGACACCTTGTCATCCAAAGGGTGTTAAAGTGAAATGTTTGAGAATGCATGTGCCTCATACTCCCCAGCTTTTCCATTAGTTTCTCCCTGCAAATGTTGGTGACTCAGATGCATACAAACAAACTCTAGGACATCAAATTGTTGCAGCAATATTAAGATGCGTCGACTAAGAACCCTTAACACCAGCGAATGTTAGTGTCACTAGCCTCTGTAATCGTTTAAAGGGAACTTTATTTCAATCATGAGGATTGCTCCGGCTTTCAGCGGTCAAAGGGTGAAGACATTCCGGCTCAGCGAGGCAGGATGGGTTTGTGATTTCCTCCACTTTGTGAGCAGTGGGTAGAGGGGTCACTGGGGTCGCTGTGTGACTGCCGCCACATGGAGCAAAGGTTGCTGTTATCACGTTTACCCACAGGCACAAAAGGATGTTGTCAGCTTACGGACACAGACAGATGTTTGACCGTTTCGGGAGATCGTTGACGGCAGCACGACCGGCTTTGATTCCACCTCTCATCTCTGGAGTTTTGCTGAGGAAGGCTGAGCCGGGCCCATCAAAGAGACGCTGTTTTATTATGGAAATATGCATTTATACGCACACCCACGCGCGTACACCTGCGTCAGACACTGACGTGTGAAAGGCTGAGTGACTTTGCTTTAAAGAGCTTTGAATGGATTGATTGTAATGCAGATGATTCTCAGTATTTAGGCGGCGGGAGCAAAGAGCTGGTTTCATCAGACGCTGTGGCCCCTCAAGTCTTATTTGGCTCCGCTCATTGGCAGCTGCATTAGAGCATGGATGCTGTGGACCACCACAAACCAAATGAGTTGTGAGAGATAATGGCTGTAGATGCTGGATGGTGGTGGTGGGCGGATAATTGGCGTTGATTTGCTGATATTTCAGCAATATCTCAGACACGATGTCTTTGTGGTTACAGTGCTGATGAGTCCTAATGTTGTGGCCAGAAGTCCCTCTCTTAGCATGTTTCCTATTGTTTTGATTTTTCTCACAACATCTGGCCTTACATCATCACTTTTCTTCATCTTCACAGTGTTGTCCTTGCACATTCATTTGTGCATTAATCTTCTGTTTTCCTTGTGACTATTTGGCCTTGAGTGGATAAATGAATGCCTGTCTGCACGTTTCTGGCGCTGTATATTTCTCCCTGTAGGAGGAATTACTGTGCAGAGAAGATTCTCATTCCACATCAGCATTGTTTTGCCTTAAGTTCCACAAACCAGACCGTTTTAATCCTGCTAGTGAGTTGAGTGGTGGTGGAATCAGTAAGATGCATGCAGCTCTGACTGCACAGAGCAGCTTTACACCCTCCCCACTTAACTCTGGCCACCAGGCTTCATCGCTGCTGTCAGTGTGCGTCCAGCAGGCTGCTCCTGATCTCTCTGTAAGACATGTCCACACTGCTGCAGCAACAAACTCCCCTAAGTGCTCCCCCGCCCCCGTCCATAGGCCACAGTTCGTCTACACCTCTTAGTCCTCATCGTCGATGCAGAGAGAGAGAAAAAAAGTGCATCAATGTGCTATCTGGCCAGAGCCAAAGACCTTCCTCCTCTCGGTGGAGTCATTAGACATCAGCAGTCACTCAGATAATGCATGGATAAGATGATTAAGTATAATAAGAGGTCTAACAGGTCTCCATATTTAGGCTGTGCCGTAATTGAAATCAGTCCCTGCTGAGTCTGAGGAGGAACTGATCCTGAGTCATCTGCCCCTGCTTTGATTAAAAGAGGATCGGTCTCAGTCTGGCTCAGTAGACGGGAGACTTATGTGACTGGCTGATGGTCTAGTTTCTCTCCGCGTCCAATCGATAAGCCAATAACATTGGTCCAATGAAGGGAGTCACACCTGCAAATGGAACATTTAACGTTCCCCGGCGTCCGTCCTGATTTGTGAGACAACTTGAGTCGACTTCTTGGATATTTACTGTCTTTTTTTTCCTTTTGAGACTAGACTGTCAAGTGAGACTGTAAAACTGAGAACTCAGCCGTCCTCCCCACAAACTGTTTCTACAGCTGAAGTTACAAATGCACTGCTTCAAAGCGATGGAGTAAGCGAGAATGATTTCAAGCTTAAAGTAGGGGATGCAGAGTGCCTCAAAGGAGAGCTTGAAGCCAGAGGACTTTAAACTTCTGCACAATGTCACTCTTTGCAGAGGTCAAAAGTCAGCAGCAGATCAATGCTGGACTCTATTGCCACACCTTTGAAGCCAGACAGAAGTGTTGATCACCCTAGACTGGGCCAATTCATCGTAATTGCATCCCAATAATTACAAGTATTGCTTTGCATGACAGTGCATTTCAGGTTTGTGTAACAAGTCCTTATTCTCCCTATTTCCCTCTCTGTCTTCTCTCCATCTAACTTGCTCTCCCTTCTCCTCACATGAATCTCCTCAATAAATTGTGCTTGCGCCGATGCCACACACATTACTTATCACAGCTGTGGCTCCCAGATACCGAACGTCCCTGTGCGCCTCCCTCCTGTCCCCCAACCTTCCTCTGTTTAGCTGTCACCTGACCTCACCCACTCTCCATCACTCCCGTCTTCTGTCTTTATCGTACACCCCTGCTGACTCTCCTCTTCCCTTTTTTCTTACCGCTCTCATCTCCTCTGTGTCTCATTCCCTCAATTCAGCTGAACAAACCTTGATGCTCCGTTGTGCGCATACCTCCTCCAGTCCATGTATTGCCAATATCAATCCAGATTTTTGTCCTGTTAACTTGAAATCAGATCCATAGAAAATCAAACAAATGAATAATGTTTTTAGATTTGATTTTACATGAAGCTATTAACTAACATCATTCATCCATTAATTATGTTGACACTCACTTGGGTCGCAGGATGTGTGCTGGACCCTATAAACGTTTTTAACTACCTGGCCATGTGGTCTTACACAAGCATCATTTTAAAGATAAATGTGAAATGGACTGAACTGCTGTTGAGGCTCTTCAGGCCGATTCTCTCTTAGCAGACAGCCAACAGGTGTCCCTTCTGGTGGAAGAGCCTGGAAATGATGCAAACAATTCCTCTGTGGCTGCAGCTTAGGTGCACTGTCAAATCGGAATCATATCTCAAAAAATGTGAGCCACACCGCACTGCTGAAGGCCCGTGAATAAAATAAAAACGACATGTAAATAAGTCTATTGGCAGATGTTAAGTACTGCGTCCCACATGGTTAGTAAAGCATCATGATAACAGAGGCTCTACGGTGAGATTGTAGCAGCTCAGGCACAAGTCTCCATCATTGACTTCATCCTGTTTGGCATTTTTAATCAGAAACTCTATTGAAAAATCTCCATCCCTTCCACTATTTTTAGTTATTTGATTCTGGTTTCCTGGCAACTCCATTCTCAGGAAATGGAACGCTGCCCTCCGCAGCCGCTTGTGTGTCTGCTGATAGCCTCTGTTTATATGTACAACAGGTCTGCTCACTTTGAACGAAAAGCCCTGGTCCTGCCTCTCTCTCTCTTCGCTCTCACCTCAGCCATCTTCCATCTGCGTGTCACTCCTTATTTCCCTTCCGTCTGACCCACTTGATTTAGCTCTGTTTTTACCTCAAAATGGAAGCTCTTGTATGTCTCATAAGCGGAGCATCTCCACGGAATTCGTGCCGCCATATTATATGAAAAGTTGATATGCTTCGAGTGGCTGCTTATAAGTTCTTGGCATCACTGCCGCTCTGCGCAGTGTGAAGGAGCATCTCTCGATATTACTGCTGTCTCAGACGGATGAGATCAAATATGAGGGCCGGTCCTTTCCGTGAGAGTTGTTTTCCCAGTTATGATTTTGTTTTGTTGGAAAAGTGGGGGAGACCAGGGCTTGATGTCAAATGGTAAGTTGTGACATTGCAGTTACCTTCACCATGAGAAGGGGCAACTAAAAAGTGGAATACTATTTATTTTCCTTTACATTCTCTGATGTTATGTATTGATTGAGAAGAGAGTTGCACCTGGTGAGTGTAGATGAGCATCATGTAGCCATTTTGAACATCTGAAAGTTAAAAAATTCAACCTCATGTGTGGAGTTGTTAGAGAGATTAAGGCATCCTTTCATATCTCAGTCAGTGTTTTATTGTATGCTCACATGATGCTAGAGCTACATTTAGCAGATATGGTACTATTGGGCAACATGTCTCAGTCATCTTGGGGTAAGTTGTCACAAATGTCACAAACCAGAAAAACTGCCTCTCTCACTGACACACCTGTGAAGGAGGCACTTGAGGCTGAAAAGCAGGCATAAAAACAAAAAAGGATACTCAAAAAAAATGATGTGAGGCAACCAAATCCAAAACTCCAAATAGGCAAAGCACTGGAAAGAAACAAAGGGCACGTGCGAAAAAGAAAACTCCAAATGACTCCTCATTGGAAGGAGATTAGTCCCTGTGCCTGGTCTGTGTAGTGACATTTGGAAACAGCCGGCCAGGGTACAGTGCATGATGGGCAAAGGGTGGGCCTGCAAACAGTGAACCGCTGTGTGCAAGAAATGTGATTTGGATGAAAAGCAAGCAAGCTCACTTGCAAGGAAATGAGTTTGTCAGGTTTTGTTTGAGTGTATATCAATGGATCTTCAAGTTCTTGTTAGAAACCTGAACACATCCCTGGACTGCTACAAATCTTTTTTTTTGTAGTTCAGCTGAATCAGGTATTTTAAGAAAAGCAAACAGGTGTTTGAGGCTGAGAGCTGAAGATAACAGCAGTTCCTATGGTTGTCCAGTTGTCCAGTGCATTTTGCATACTGCTATCTAACATGTCAAATTGGCAGAGAAAAGATGGAAAGGCTGACAATCAGAGATGCTACAAGTTCAACCCGAACAGTCCATCACAGGGCCACAAAGCAGGGACATTCACACTCAAAACCTCACTCCACGGCAGGCAGGGTCCAATTATTTTGTTGTTTGTTGCATTTGCTTGTCAGTGAAGCAATTTAGGCGTTCGCTTGGGAAAAGGCCAGTTCCTCAAAAGCTAAGAGATGCACAAATTATGATTTGAAAACTAAAAGATACAGGAGTGATTCTTGACTACTTTCACACCATTGAATCTGACCATTCGTCACAGTGAGGAGAGCCCTGATTTTAGTCATATTGGTAGGACTGGCTCAAATTAAAGATTCTGAGCCTAGAGAGGAAGACGTGAAAAACTCTCACAGTTCAATTTTGTCAATAGCCGTATTCAATGACTTTTTCAAGTGCAATGATAAAGATTTTCAATGCCTAACTTCGGTGTTCATGTTCAAGAAAAATAAGAATTACGTTGTGTCAGACTCATTTTCACAGAGGGGCCACATCAGCATAATGGTTGCCCTCAAAGGGCCAGATGTAAGTATAAATGTTGCTGCCACTGTCACTAATGGGGGATGTGTTGGGTGTCTGTGTGTCCATCCCATAGCCCCTGACGGTTAACATGCTGAGGAGCACTGCTCCATCCTGTAAAGCGCCTTTTGAATTGAATTGAATTGAATTGAATTGAATTGATGAACTGAATTGAATTGAATTGAATTGAATGTAATGTAAAAGGAATGCAACTACTCCTTAATGTCTAATAATCTGGAGTTGTATTACTCAATTTACCAATATTACATATATATTTGCATAAATGTAAAAAGAAATGTTTGCTTGTCTCTCTGTTATAACATAAATCATTTTAATTATGAAACCCACATTACACCATCAATTGATGATCAAACTTTCCAAGTGAATAAGGATAAATAACAAGTTATGACATCAACTTTGTTCGTTTTTGTCATAGTTGAGAGGGGCAGAATAACCTTACTCCTACATAATATACTGTATGTAGTAAACTTAAAATGAGAACCCAAGGGTTGTCTGAGTTCAAAGCTATATTGGTGAGTTTAATGGTGAAGTTGATGAGGAGATGCTGCCTGTCCTCTAACATACCACATAAATCCCCTCTCCACCATCCTCATCCGTTGATCATGTTCTAAAAATAACAAACACAAAGCAAAATGTAAGCACAGTCATTAAATTGCACACAATTTAGATATTCTTGTTCTTGGTTAAATACATTTTATTATATTTTAATTAGTTTTTAAAAAATGCTTGGTTGTGTTTTTTTCTGACCACATGTCTGGCACTTTTTTCCTTTGCCAGTGTGTTAATGTCAGGTTTTAGGTCTTCTGCTGAGGCAATCCGTAGAACAGCATCGAAGTTCACATCACTGATGTGTGATCAGTGCTTGGTCTTGTTTAGATTCATGGTTGAAAACATCTGCTCGCACAGATTGGTGCTCCCAAACATAGACAGAACACGGGCAGCATGGAGTTGAAGCTGTGGCATCAAACCAGGGGACAGTTGGCAGTAGAAGTCCTGGATTGCAGCATCTTTGAACTTTGCTCTTAGGCCACTATCGTTTTGAAGCTCTATTAACTCCATCTGAGGATGTTGGGTTGCAGCGCAGACTGAAAGGATTGGCAAAGATGGCAAAGCCTGAGTGCTGTGCCCTGAAGTCAGAGAAGTGCCGATCTAACTCATCCATTAATCGGCTCAGTTTGGTAGCTAACTGAGTAAATAAAAAAGTACTAGGAAATGCGTCTGAGATGTTCTGACAAACAGGAAAGTGGGTATCTGCTGCAAGTCCATCTCCTGCAAGAACAGCTGGGACTGACTGAATGAAGTTCGCTGTTTTCATGACTGTGGACTGAGGCGTCACAGTTGCTTTTTTGCATTAGTCAACAAAGCCCGCTTTTCCTCGACACATTGCAGGTGCACTGTCTGTAGTTAATCCCACAAACTTTTCCCAGAGCAATGCATTTTTACTTACGAATTTCTCCACCGCATCAAAAATGTCCTGTCCTGTTGTGGTCCCATGCATGGCAGCTACATCCAACACCTCCTCATTGACAGAAACGTCTGACTTGATGCCTCTGATAAGAATGGATAGCTGCGTGGTGTCCGTGTTGTCTGTGCTTTCATCAAGAGCTAATGAAAAGGTTTCCTGCTTTTTTCGTAACTCGGTCCACGATGGTGTTTCTTGATAAACTGACATTTTAGAAAGCCTGTACCTGTTTGGGACACACCTGCTCACAGACCCTCAGCATGCACTGCTTCAAAAATGCACCCTCTGAAAAAGACTTTGCAACGTGGACAATTTCTTCAGTCACGATAAAGCTAGCTTTCACTGCCACATTGTTTTTGGCTGTGGCTCTCTTGAACAGATCCCGCTGCAATCACAATTTGCCTTTTAATTCTTGCACCATTTGTTGTTTTTCTTGAGGCTCACTTTAGCGTACTTAGCTCCGTGTTTGGTGTCACAATGCTGACATAGATACTCATTGACAACCGCCATAGGCTCATATACACAAGAGTGTAAAAAGAGTAACAACGAGCCCCTGTCTCCCCTACATTAGAGGGGAAAAGAAGTTTTGGGCTATATCTCAATACATGATTTTTTTAGCTCTTGGCATCCTTGGTGTGGTGTAGGCAATTGCTATGCTCATTTGGATGCTGTGACGGACCAATGAGGATGGAGCATGACAGAGAGCCGCAAAAAGATGGATGAAAACTCTGTGGTCTTAATCTCCAGGGATTAAAAGATACCAGGGGAGAAGCAGGCATTACTCCCACACTGTGTTATTGTCTCCATCCTTGCACCCGTGCCTCTGTGTGTGTGTGTGTGTGTGTGTGTGTGTGTGTGTGTGTGTGTCTGCGCGTGCGTGCGTGCGTGCGTGCATGTGTGTATGTGAACT
>OMPJ01038912.1:0-13239 GCA_900312935.1 Carapus acus | reverse complement strand
CCTGCTGCTGACCTGCTCTATGGAGATGGAGATTTCAAGTTCCAACAGGACTTGGCGCCTGCACACAGCGCAAAATCTACCCGTGCCTGGTTTACGGACCATGGTATTTCTGTTCTAAATTGGCCCGCCAACTCCCCTGACCTTAGCCCCATAGAAAATCTGTGGGGTATTGTGAAAAGGAAGATGCAGAATGCCAGACCCAAAAACGCAGAAGAGTTGAAGGCCACTATCAGAGCAACTGGGCTCTCATAACACCTGAGCAGTGCCAGAAACTCATCGACCCATGCCACGCCGCATTAACGCAGTAATTGAGGCAAAAGGAGCTCCAACCAAGTATTGAGTATTGTACATGCTCATATTTTTCATTTTCATACTTTTCAGTTGGCCAACATTTCTAAAAATCCCTTTTTTGTATTAGCCTTAAGTAATATTCTAATTTTGTGACACACGGAATTTTGGATTTTCATTTGTTGCCACTTCAAATCATCAAAATTAAATGAAATAAACATATGAATGCATCAGTCTGTGTGCAATGAATGGATACAATGTACAAGTTACACCTTTTGAATGCAATTACTGAAATAAATCAAGTTTTTCAAAATATTCTAATTTACTGGCTTTTACCTGTAAATAATGAACAGGACCGATGACAAAGACAGCCCTGCTGGGGGCAAACATGCACTGGAAATAGGTCTGACTTTCTGCCAGCAATGTGAACCAAGCTCCTGCTCCGGTTGTATACACACAGCCCTTAGTAAGGGGCCATGGACTCCATACCCCCAGAGCACCCTCCGCAGAGGGATCGGGTCTAATGCCTTCTCCAAGTCCACAAAGCACATAAAGACTGGTTGGGCAAACTCCCATGATCCCCTCCAGCGCTCTGCGGAGAGTACAGAGCTGGTCCAGTGTTCCATGGCCAGGACGGATCCCACATTGTTGGATCTGAGGTTCCACTATCGGCCGGATTCTCTCCTCCAGTACCCTGGAATAGACTTTCCCAGGGAGGCTGAGGAGTGTGATCCCTCTGTAATTGGAACACACACCCCCAGTCCCTCTCCTTAAACAGAGGGACTACCACCCTGGTCTGCCAGTCCAAGGGCATATTCCCGACTGCCATGCAATGTTGCAGAGGCGTGTCAGCCATGACAGCCCTGGAACATCTAGGGACTTGAGGTACTCGTCGGATGTCGTCCACCCCCAACGTCCACCCCCAACGCCTTGCCACTGTGGAGCTTCTTAACTACCTTGGTGACTTCAGCGTGGGTGATGAACGAATCCACTTCAGAGTCCTCCGCCTCTGCTTCCTTGATGGAAGTGGGATTGAGGAGATCCTCGAAGTATTCCTGCCACCGCCCGACCACATCCTCAGTTGAGGTCAGCAGCTCCCAGCCAAGACTTAATAGTATTGGTCAGGCACTGCTTTCCCTTCCTAAGGCGCCGGACGGTTTGCCAGAGCCTCCTTGAGGCCGACCGATAGTCCTTCTCCATGGCCTCTCCGAACTCCTCCCAGGCCTGGGTTTTTGCTTCCATGACAGCCCAGGCTGCCGCACGCTTGGCCTGCTGGTACCTGTCAGCTGCCTCAGGAGACCCACAGGCCAGGTGAGCCTTGTAGGCCTCCTTCTTCATCTTAACAGCATCCCTTACTTCCAGTGTCCACCACTGGGTTCGGGGATTGCCGCCACGACAGGCACCTGCGGCCTTACGGCCACAGCTTTGGGTTAGGATTAGGTGGAAAACATGGTCCACTCGGGCTCTATGTCCCAAGCCTCCTTCTGTTTCTGATCTGATCTGAAACAGATCTGGGATCTGTTTGAAGTTCTCCCACAGGTGGGAGTTGAGGATGTCTCTGATGGAGGGCACTGCCAGACGTTCCCAGCAGACCTTCACAATACATTTGGGCGTGCCGCGTCTGTCCGGCTTCCTCCCCCTAAGGCGGGTCCAACAAACCACCAGGTGGTGATCGGGTGACAGCTCAGCCCCTCTTTTCACCTCAGTGTCCGAAACATGCAGACACACACCTATCTATCGATATCTGTCTGTCTATCAATCCTCTTCTCTCCTCCCCTTCTTATCAGATGAAGGGGCACCCAAAGCGAGTAAAAGAGGACATAAGGACACAAGGCTCCACGCTTGGACCGATTCTGTTTACTCTACATATGCTTCTGCTAGGTTGTATTGTTCAGGAAAGGGACACAAAAAAAGTGGACTCATAACTTTTAGTTACCGAATTCAGATAAAACTGAAGTTACTATTGTTGCCCCTGAACACCTTAGAACAAAGGTGGATAAACTACGGCCCATGAGCCCCATCAGGCCCGATGATCTATTCGATCTGGCCTGCCAAAGATTAGTGCACAGTTCACAATTTTGATTGCATTGAAAACAAACAACAAAACATAAAACAATAAAACTTTCACCAGACATTGCACTGGTAAAGATGGATGAAAAACAAAACTGGTCCTATTGAGAGGTAAATAATGTAATGCCCCAACGCATTTTTTCCAGTTTCTGTTTGATATGTCTGCACGTTGTACTGATGCAGCCCGTCTGTCAGAATTTCAAAGTCAATGTGGCCCTGAGCCGAGATGTTTGCCCAATCCTGCCTTGGAAGGTCACTATGAAGTGATATAGCTATGCTCGATGGCTTCACCTTGGCCTCCAGCACCACTGTAAAAAATCAGGGAGTTATCTTTGATCACATTCTGTTATTTGATGCACATATTTTACAAGTGTCAAGGACTGCATTCATATAGGTAATATTGCTAAGGTTAGGCACATGCTGTCTTTAAAGGATGCAGAAATATTTGCTCATGCTTTTGTTACCTCTTGGGTGGATATCTGTAATCATTTATTATCGGGTTGTAGTAACAAGACCCTGTCTCCTCAGCTGGTTCCGAGTGCTGTAGAACGCGTATTGACAGAAGCTAAAACAAGAGTCAACATTTCTCCTGTGCTAGCCTCTATGCACTGGCTACAAATGAAATTAAGAATAGAATTCATAATTCCTCTCCTTACCTAAAAGGTGCGTATGATCAGGCACCATCATGTCTTACAGACATAAATTACTAGAATAGAGTGCTTTTATTGTTATTGTGCAGCACAACGAAAGAATAATTGTGCCTTACCATCCAACTAGAACTGTGCTATCCCAAAGCTCAGGGTTACAAGAATCTGTGAGAGTAGAATGGGGGGTAGAGCCTTCAACTATCACGCTCCTCTCCTGTGGAGCCATCTTCCACTTTTAATCTGGGAGGTGGACACCATCATTACTTGTAAAGGGCTTACTTGTACAGGGCAGAGGATTTCACTTAGTGTCCTTCCTCCCCTCTTCCTCTCTCTCTTACCTGTATACATGTCTCATTAATGCATGTTACTAATTAAGCTTCTTTATAACCTGCAAACCGCAGCTGGAACATGACCAGTGATGACGGACCGCTGAACATCCAAAACCTGCTCCTGATCGGCTGTGCTTGGATTCAGACATACCAACTTACTCTTACTGCATGCTAAATTCAATCTATCTAGCCACTATTGCTGATATATCTCTGTCTTTCTGCCTTTCCCTCTCAACCCAACAAGTAAAGGCAGATAGCCAACCACCTGCAGGATGACAAAGCTGACTGTTTGAGTGGAGCTTTTCCTTGCCACCGTCGTCAAGTACTTGCCAATTGGGTTATTGTTTGGTTGTATGTAAATTTGATTCAATTAAATTCAGGTACTGCTCCTTAACATTGAAACATTCAAACTCTACAAGATTTGTACACAGATATAGACAGCTCTTAAGATGCAAAGCAGTAAACAAAAGTTGTGGCTAAATAGAATTTAGCATGCATTAAGAATACAGCATGCCGATTAGGAGAAGGACCATGTCTGGCGGTCTATCATCAAAGGTCGTATTCCGGCTGCGGTCTGCAGGTCATTAAAGCACAGGACACAAAGACTCTGGGGGAAGAAGCTGAAACAGTAGCATGCATTAATGAAACGTGTGCAGGTGAGAGAGGAGTAGGAGAGAGAGGGAGTGAATAGATAAGCTCAGTGCATCAGGAGAAATCTCTCGACAGTGCCATTCTAGCTGCATAGCTTGGACAAACTGTAAGCCTTACCATAAAGCGAAAAGTTTTTAGCCCACTCTTAGAAGTGGTGGAGGCTCTTGCCCCCGGACTAGAAATGTAATAGAGTTTGAATATTCAAATGTTGAGGAGCTCTACCTCCATCCTGGAAAGCACCTCGAGATAACCTCTGTTATGATTTGGTGCTCTACAAATGAAATGAAATGAAAAATAAAATTGAATTGCGTTTAATTGAATTGAATAGAATTAAATTGAATGTGGTGCAGTTTAACCTTAACGGCGCCAATTCGCGAGTTGCAATGGGACACGTTCAAACACATAGTGACAATGTTTGACCACATAACAGTAGGCGTGTTATTTTGGTCATGCCGACGATTCGATAATTTCAATCAAATTACGATAATCATGAGTCTTTCTCACTCATATTTTCCATCTGGCGACGCGGCGGGTAGTGCGCCCTGCAAAACCACTTAATCACATGCAACTCCTTCTCCTGTGTTAAGGTGATTTTACTGACTTGAACACAGTGAAATAGACATGACAGCGGGTAATTGAATCCCTTTCAATCAACAGAGTAAACACCGAAATGCGGTAGTGATGGACACCAAACGACGGTTCTCCCGATCACTCTCATACAATAACACATGCTTGTAGCATTTGTAATGTCATCCAATTCAACAAATTAATACATTTTCCGTAGTATACATATGACAAGCCAAAACAGAAAAGACAAAACACTCACTTCTGTATAAAATCAGGCAGTAGAATCTCAGGGGAGTCGTTCCCAAGGATAGTTCAAATTTGGGGCCCGGTGTGACTGCAGTGACGTATTTCCGAGTTGTATGCGGAAACTTCCCGTGTAAGATGCGCCACCACAGCATCAGACCCAACCCAGTCTTAAAACATAACTGCCATTTTCCTCTTAATTTTCTTACTTTGTACACTGACTGTGCCTCTCACACACACAACTCTTTGCATTAAACAACATCCCTACACTGCTATACACATACCTCCATGTGCCACACAATATTCCTCCCCCCGCCCACGACGCAACACACTACAAACTCGGCCCCCTCCACAATGCAACATAGAACACCCCAGACTCGCGCACCAGACGTCACCACCACCGCGCAATACACACTTGAGTTCACAAACATACACTTGATACATACTATCTGTATAACTGTTCTCCCAGGGCTTTACATAGGCCACTATTATTTATCTTGTTGATAAGTAAATCATCATATCAATAAGTGACAAATGTTGATTAAGTAACAATGTTGTATGTTATGTACGGGATAATGTATCGCGCTTATTACACGGCTTACAATATTAATGAATAATACAGTTCATAATAATACAGTTCATTCATAGTTCATAACAAGGCTACTTTCATTTTTCTGCAAAAGTGTAGGCTATGATACTTTCGTCCTCGCAAGAAAATAGTGCCGTAACGGCTACAGGTACTCTGCTTTTACATTCGCGCTTCTGTCACTTCTACGGACTTGTGTTTGTAGCCACAGCTTGAAGTACACGTATCATACTTACCCACGCATCAAAAGTTTCATACTTCCCAAATATGCTGAAAATAATTTTTAAATTGCTCATGTTTGTTCCGTGACGAAGCGTGACGCTGGCAACAATTCGTAAACAATCCAGAGTGGAACTAAACGCTGTGACGCGGATTGATATGTATGCAGCAGGTTAAACTCTGAGTCTCTGATTTCGCAGCGGTCCGTTATTGATAGTCGAGCGGTCATTATACAAAAATAATGACCGCTCACTTGACCATTAAAGGCCAATCAGAACCGAGCATTCACACAAGCCGTGTAATAATGTGTATTGTTAGGTAGTTCCCTATAACATGCAAATTGTAAATTGTTAGTCAGTCCCTTCTTGCTGCAATTACACACTGAAAGGTTTTTTTAATATCTTCCACCCTCTACATCACCACAAGCTGCGGGAGCCTTTTATTTGCTGGATCAATGGTTCTTGGAATGAAGTACCTACGTACCTAGTAGGTACTTCATTCCAAGAACCATTGATCTTGTGTACCTACATACCCACCTACCTATTATCAAATATTGTTAATGCGTTACTTTTGTCAGAGCCTCAGCACAGCTTGTGATAATTATTTCAGATTTGAAATATTAGGATTCAAAGCCTAATTGTCAGAGGGAAAAAAATATATGTACGGAGGAAGAAATGTGTATCGAAAAAATATGTACAGAATAAGATAGGTACTTTGAATGTTCTTCAGGGTGGAGGGGGTTAGCAGAACAGCTGTTAAACAGTCTGATGGGCGTGGCAAAGAAAGACCTCTTAATTCTTGTGGACCTGCATCTCACATTCCTGTATCAGTGTAGCAGTCTGTGTTGAGTGTGTGGGGTCCCTGCTGATGAAGACAGCTCTCCTGTGGCTACAGGGAGAGTTGTGGTATCCTGGTGATCTTACACGCAACTTTTATCACTTTCTGCTGGCTTTTGCCGTTCTTTACAGTTAAGCTGCCATACCACACATTGATGCAGGTGGTGAGGACAGACTCAATAAGGCACAAAGCACTCCTGACACTCTCTTCCACCCTTGCCCCCTTCCTCGCACTGGATTTTCACCTTGCTTGTGCACTGTCCAGTACTCTGAATGGTTGACATAAAGTATTTTAAGTCCTGCCTCCTCACTTTCTCTGCTGCATGCAACTTCACCAGTTCATCTACCTCATGCTCATTCATACACATGTACTTTGTCTGCCACTGACTCTCATTTCTCTGCTATCAAGTGCAAACTTTCTCTTTCACCTGTCTCGTACCCTCACCACAAATGAAAATATTCTCTGCATACATCATTGTCCATGGGGACTCCTACTTGACTTCATCAATTGTCGATCTGTCCATCATCATTGCAGCAAGCAGGGGACTCCGGACTGATCCCCGCTTTAGCACTACTTCGACCCTGTACCCATTTGTCACTGACCAAATACATATTCTCCGGGAATCCAGACCTCCTCTCACATAACCACAGTTCATCACTTGATAAACTATTACAAGCTTTCTCGAGGTCCTCAAAACAGTGCAACTCCTCCTGTGTTCTTGTCCATCAGCACTCTAAGAGCAAAAATGGCATCAGTGGCACTCTTTCCTAGCAAGCCATTCTGCTGCTCACCCATCGAAACCTCCCACCTAAACTTAGCTTCAGCAACTCTCTCCCATGTCTTCATGGTGTGGTTCATCAGTTTTGTATCTCTAAAGCAGTGGGTCTTAACTTATTTGGAGGAACCAAACCCCACCAGTTTAATTTGCGCCTTCAGCTGCGCCTTGTTACAGTCAACCGAAAGTTGTCAGGGGGGGGCTATCGACAATATTTTCACTCGACTGAAAGTTGTCGACGGGAGTTACCGAACACAACCAGTTTCATCTGCGCCTTCACTGAACCCTTGTTACACTCGACCGAAAGTTGTCGCTCGGGGTGGGTGAGGAGGGCGGGTGCTAGTGACTATATTTTCGCTCACCCGAAAGTTGTCGACGGGAGGTACCGAACACAACCATTTTCATTTGCGCCTTCACTGAACCCTTGTTACAGTTGACCGAAAGTTGTCAAGAGGGGGCGGGGGGTTACTATCGACAATATTTTCGCTCAACTGAAAGTTGTTGACGGGAGTTACCGAACACAACCAGTTTCATCTGCGCCTTCACAAAACCCTTGTTCCACTCGACCGAAGGTTTTCGCTGGGGGTGGGTGAGGAGGGCGGGTGCTAGTGACTATATTTTCGCTCACCCGAAAGTTGTCGACGGGAGGTACCGAACACAACCATTTTCATCTGCGCCTTCACTGAACCCTTGTTACAGTTGACCGAAAGTTGTCAAGGGGTGGCGGGGGGGTTACTATCGACTATATTTTCGCTCACCTGAAAGTTGTCGACAGGAGGTACCGAACACAACCATTTTCATCTGCGCCTTAACCGAGCCCTTGTTACACTCGACTGAAAGTTGTCGACAGCTGGGTCACCGTGTAACTCACTGAAGACCTACAGTATGTGCGCTGGGCTATGCCCTGGTTTGGACTCGTGAGATTTCGTGTCGTGTCAATTGCCGCACACATCTGTTTAGGATTTAAAATTATGAGCTGAGGTACTTAAATTTGTTCGCACCATATGTCTGTGTCCGATCGTCACTCTGTGCTTTTTCATGCCACGCCAATTCTCATTTCATGATTATTTTGACCCCTGCCTGTTTTTGGATTTTGCCTTTTTCCTTGCCCATTAAACACCTTTGTCTAGGAACTTTCATCCGCTGGTATCCTGTGTCTGACTCCTGCCCATCACCTGACAGCACGATGGGACCAAGAATGGAGTCAGGAGATCCAAGCGGGATGTGTGGAAGCGCTCTTGGGGAGACATCAGAGACAACTCAGGGGCACCCAACGGACCCCGTCTCTGTCTCTGCCGCTGTTACTGAGCTGATGACCCAGCTCCAGCAGCTGACATAGCCTCAGGGAGCGCAACCGGACTTTTTCTCCGACTTCCCCAGTTCCATGTTCCGCGAGCCCTGGCTACCAACCCCAACGCTTTATGCTGGAGACCCGGGGACCTGCCGGTCATTTTTGTCTCAGTGTTCCCTCATGTTCCAGCTCCAGCCCATCACCTTCCCATCCAACAAGGCTTGGATCGTGTATGTCATCACCCTACTGACTGGTCGTGCCGGGGAGTGGCGTACGGCGCTTTGAGACTCCGGTTCCCCCCTGTGCTGGAATTGCCAAGCCTTCGTGGACGAGATACAGAGGGTATTTCATTGATCAGTGGTCAGTGCACGGGTGAACAGCAGACCAGGCCATCATGCAGACTTACCAAGGGGCAAGGTCAGTGTCTGACTATGCTATTGACTTTCGCAAGCTGGCCACCACCAGTGGGTGGCACCTAGAGGTGCAATTCTATGTCTTCCTCCATGGCTTCTTGGGGGAGGTCAAGGATGAGATTGTCTCCAGGGATCTACCACGGGCCTTTGATGATCTGGTGGACTTTGCGATCTGGGTCAACCAGCGACTCCGCCAGCAAGCTCGAAACTGGCAGCCACGCATTGATCCGAGACCCAGCATCAAGGAGTCCCCACGCCTTGCTCCACCTGCACTGCCAGAGCCAGAAGCTGGAAAGCAGTCAATGCCGATCCACGGCACGCGCCTCTCCCGTGATGAACAATAACGGAGAAAGGACTCCAATTGATGCTCTTACTGCGGGGGTGCCGGACACTATGTCTCGCAATGCCCAGCAAAAGGGTCACGCCCATCATTAAGGGGGGACTAATGGTGATAACTAATCTCACCAATGTCTGTCGTGTACACCGCACCATCTGGTTCCTGTCACTGTGCTTGCCCGCTCGCACCGCCACCCGGTGAGAGTGCTCATTGAATTAGGTGCGGATGACAATTTTATGAGAGCCACTCTGGTGAGAGAGCTGCAACTCTCCCCAGCTCTGGAGACGCTACTAGAGACACTAGGGCACTCACTTGGAGGGCACTCACTTGGAAGAAACTGGCCCACATCAAGCCGTTTACACCCACAGTAGAATGACTCATTTTGGGGAACTATCAGGAAATCTTGATTTTCCACATCTTGGGACTCCCCGGAGGCTCCGCTGGTCCTGGGACGACCCTGGCTAGCGCGGCACAACGCGCACATAGACTGGGCCACAAACAACATCATGGGCTGGAGTCGCACCTGCCTGGTCACCTGTCTGAAGATGGCTCCCGCCTCAGCAGCTCTCCCCTTGTCAGTTCCTGAGGAGCTGCTGGACCTATCAGGAGTTCCGCCTGAATACCTCAACCTGCTGAAGGTGCTCAGCAAGGCCAGGGCTACCGCCCCTCTGCCGCATTGCATCATATCACCCACTTCTGCTGGCGGGGCCATCGCCCCCGAAGGGTCACCTGTACTCCTTATCTGCTCCAGAGATGGAGGCCATGAAGAAGTACATCGAGGAGTCCCTGTCCAGGGGGATCATTCGCCCCTCGGGGTTCCTGATGGGTCCCTGTTGGAGTCAAACGCCCCTGTTTCAGAGGAATCAGACCACAAACAAACTATTATCTTTTGTTGCTTGCAAGGGAAGAGCAGTCGAGGAGCACGAAGGTCTCTGTCAAACTCTCTTCAACATGCTCGCCCTGGCTCAGCTTTTTTATTTAGGAAAGTAGGACATTACCCCATTGTTCATCAAAGCAGGTGATTAAGCATGATATGTTTTAGGACAGATCAAAGATAGGGTCTGCACCTGTCTTGCCCAATTAGCACATTGTTGACTGCAATAAATTGTTTGCCAGGGAAAGAAAAACTCCTCATATGATAAAGCACAGAATGTTTTCCCTGAGTTCCAACAGTAGGACAGATAAGACGTTTGAATGATGTAACTGCGCATATAAATGAATACATCAACATTTCCCCCAATACTCATTTATAAGCAATACATCAGTCCACTACCTTCACACAAGGCATTTTCAGAGCACTAGGCGACGGTGGCAAGGAAAAATTCTCCGTTAGCGGGAAGAAACCTCGGGCAGACCAGGCTGCAGGTGGGCGGCCACCTGCATTGACCGGTTGGAGTGAGAGAGAGAGAAAAATATACAGATGCACAGCAAAACTTAGAAATAGTGACAAGGTTGCAATTGAATTTAGCATACACACTGTATAAAGTGTATGTAGATATGTGTAAATATAAACAAGGCATGTGGATCAGGAGAGGGGCCCGGGCGCTTTGGAGGTCAGTCATCACAGAAGTGAAATGTCAACATTTCAAATCAAATCATCCTGTGCAGATTAACTAAAACTGTAGTTTGCGCGCCTTGGCTTCAGCAAAGGCAACCACAATGTCCTCCATGTCCAAAGACTGGCAAACATCACGCTCAATTGAAGTAAGTGCCAGAGCTGTGAGCCTCTTTTGGCCCATGGAGGACCTCATATAAGTTTTAATCTGCTTTAAAGCTAAAAATTTCCTCTCACCTGAAGCCACTGACACAGGGAGCGTCAGGAGTAGATGCAAGGAAATGCTTAAATTACTGTACAAATCCAGCAGTTTCTCACCGTAACTGTAATTAAGCATGTCAAATGGGTAGGTGGCTACATGGTCTGGAAAAGTGTGGTAGAAAAGTGAGGAGAGATAAATCAGCTCTTAAAGACATGTTGGTGCCTGATTATTGAGCACCTTGTAGGTGAGGGGAAGAATTTTAAATTTTTATCTTGATTCAATTCACTATCAATCCTTAAAAACATTCCAAGCTACTGTTGTGTTTAGTACTCAGACTTACTTAGGCTTGAGTAAGTTTGAGTTATACTTATACTTAATATGGTAATAAAGCATTTTGCGATTTGAGAATTAGACAGACAAACCAAGTGCTTCAAAGACAGTGAACAACTGGCCTGCATGGATAGGCTACTACTAGACATGAATGTTCTAGCTTACTTAATGATGCACCTAGCACCAAACCATCGTAGGTTTTACAACTCCCCATTTGATAGATATTATCACTGTGGAGTAGTAAGTACAGCAGAGTAGCTGCTACTTTCTTCAAACCTATTACGACGCTTTTGCAATGTCATGTCCTTGAATACTATAAACTGTGATTCTGGAACAGATCTTCGTTTTTCTTGTGCTGTTTATTAACATGTAAGTGTGTGGCTATAATCAGCACAAACTGTTCTTGTCTGCAACTAGCACTGACCATCACGCAGGTAGCTAACGTAAACATTACACGTGTATTTTGTTGCTAGCCCATCCACCTGCCAATAAATTTCACCATTTGTACAGGACACCTATTTTATCGAGTGTAACTTATGACTTACCGCGATCTTGTTTTTTCTATTCCT
This sequence comes from Carapus acus, assembly GCA_900312935.1. Classification (NCBI taxonomy): domain Eukaryota; kingdom Metazoa; phylum Chordata; class Actinopteri; order Ophidiiformes; family Carapidae; genus Carapus; species Carapus acus. The sequence goes on along the minus strand of OMPJ01038912.1, from coordinate 1,330 downwards.
CCTCTTAATTTCTCCTCTTCCTTTTCTGGCTGCCTGATCGAAATCTCTGCTTCATGGTGATAGTTTTTGTAATTCATGGCAAAGCTTTGTAATTTGCCGGCTGTAGGAATGACCAATTTGGCTGGCTTTCTCCTCTCCCTTTTCTGGCTGCCTGACAGAAATCTCCGCTTCATGGTGATAGTTTTTGTAATTCATGGCAAAGTTTTGTAATTTGCCAGCTGTAGGAATCACCAATTTGGCTGGCTGCCAGCAATTTGTGAGAAGGGCCTCCTAGGGGGGAATTCTGATATTGCACTTGTAAGTTCTGTTACAACTTAAAGGGGCACTCACCCAGTTTGTCGTTGAATCTTATTCATGACCAGTCTTGCGGCCCCCCGCCAGCCCAGGCAATTGCCTGCGTTGTCTCATATTGACGCAACAGGCTTGTGTGTGCGTGTGACCCAGTCCCCGCACGTACTGAAAAACACAGATTTTGTTGGTAGTGTGTGGTCGTTCGCACGACCAAAAATAGAACCATATGTACGCACAGTAAGTAAATGGAAACCCAGGATTCCCCAGACAGTGGCGAAAAGAGTGGCAGAGGAAAGTCATCAAAAGAAAAGTGGAGGAGAAGAACATAATTAACTGTGCTAACCTTACTAATCTTACCAACACTAGTACTAATCAAAAGCACTGTATGAAAATGGTGCCACAGACAGATCAAACAAGATATGCCATTCAAGGCATGTCTGGAGAATAACACGCCAATTCTCTCATGATGAATCAATTTTCTTGTGTTACATGGTCTATTGACTGAATAGGACGAGTATGTTCCATGTTTGGCAGTGTTGTACTTCTATCCCCAATATTACAGTCCCCGATGGATCGATGACCACTTCTCTGAGAGGATCACAAGACTTATCTGTCGAACTGAAGGAAAGTTCAGGTATCAACAGCCCCACTACTAATTGGATTGCATGCCCATGCTGGGTAAAATCAGAAGCTCCCTGCAGTCCAAACATCTGGGGCCTCATTTATCAACCGTACGTGCGCACTTAAAAGTGCGCAAGTAGCGCGTACGCACATTCTAAGACAAAGTATGACATTTACCAATTCGAACGTGTGCGTAGAAACGTGTGAAAACCTACGCATGCCTCTGACCATGCGTAAGCACAACGTCCAGTGGTAGAACAGTGAAACTACAAATAGAGCCCATACAGAGTGTCCAGCGATCTCAAACTCCTCACCGGTTCCGTTCCCTCTAATGAATGAATGAATGAGGGAGGGAAGGAAGGAAAGAAATGTTTCAATTAGAGGCAGGTGCTTTGAATAATTGGTGTGACAAGCTATA
>OMPJ01038911.1:0-12133 GCA_900312935.1 Carapus acus | reverse complement strand
TGGGCATCGGGAAGCTGAGGCGGCGCCGGTAAACAGGAACACACACACGCACACACGCACACACACACACACGCACACACACGGGAGGACAGGACATTTCGTAAAATCCACAGCTGGAGATGGATTGACAGAGTGACTCAATATCTGCCTTTGACCCTCGTCCACAAAGTGCCTTGGTCAAGGACACCTTTGACGTCGGCCTGTCCCACATCGTCGTCTCCAAAATGGCGTCATCATTTCTGATGATCTCACTCTCTGCCTCCTCATGTGGTCATGTGACCCCCACGGACACATGCAGATGGCGGAGAGATCGAATGAAAAGGCGAAGTAGCTCCCAGGGAGCTTTAACCGAGCGAATAAAACAAAAGACCTCGCAGCTCATTTGTCGTTTCGAGTTCAGTCTCGTCCTCTAACGCGGTCCAGCTCGTCCTCTCTGTGTCCCCCCTCTCTGTCCTGTCAAAACCCAGACCGCTACCTCCTTCGTCTTTTCTCTGCCCCGCTTCTCAGCAGCAAACAGAAAGTAGCGGGAACATGCTGATGTAGCGTCCAAACTATTCCCTAATAGCACATGTGGGCCCTCGACGGTTGCCCGCGGCGACGCCGGAGATAAATATGGGTGTTCGCTTACTGCGGCTATTAATTACACCTGACCCTTCCTTTGGCCCCGAAGAAAAAGGCTGATGTGTCAGTCTGATGCTGCCACACACACACACACACACACACACACACACACGGTGAGGATGCTAAGTGTGTGTGTGTGTGTGTGTGTGTGTGTGTGTGTGTGTGTGTGTGTGTGTGTGTGAGAGAGAGACAGATGGAGAGGAACAAACCGAGTACATCTCACGATTCCATGAAAGCCTCAGTCAAACTTTAGATACTGCGAAAACGATTGCCCATCCCTCAGTGTGTGTTTATGAGTGTGTGTGCGCATGCATGCCTGTTTGCGTGCGCACACTCGGAGAGAGAGAGAGAGAGGGAGTGAGAGAGAGAGAGAGCGGGAGAGAGAGAGAGCGAGAGAGAAAGAGAGAGAAAAGGAGGAAGGAACACTGAGTAATATTCTGATTCCATCATTTACACACTGACGTAAAGATTCAGTACTACAGTATACAACCGTCTGTGCGTGTGTGTGTGAGTGTGCGTGTGTGTCTGTGTGTGTGCGTGTGTGTCTGTGTGTTTTACTGAGGACTGAGAGTTACTTTTGTGAAAACGATTGCCCATCTCTCTGCGTGTGTTTATGAGTGTGTGTGTGTGTGTGTGCACGCATGCCTGTGTGTGTGCGCGCACACTGGGAGAGAGAGAGAGAGAGAGAGAGAGGGAGAGAGAGAAAAGGAGGAAGGAACAGAGAGAAATATTCTGATACCATTTACATACCGCCATAAAGATTCAGTACGATACCTGTGTGTGTTTGTGTGTGTGTGTGTGTGTGTGCATGCCTGTGTGTGTGTTTTAATGAGGATTGAGAGCTACTGTTGTGAAAACGATTGCCCATTTCTCAGTGTATGTTTGTGAGTGTGTGTGTGTATATGCACTCTAGGAGCCTGTGTGTGTGTGCTCACTGGTAGAGAGAGGGAGAGAGAGAGAGAGAGAGAGAGAGAGAGAGAGAAAGAAAGAGAGAGAGAGGAAAAAGAGGAAGGAACACTGAGTAATATTCAAATTCCATTTACATTCTTCCATAAAGATTCGGTACCATACACCCCGTCTGCATGTGTGTGTGTGTGTGTGTGTGTGTGTGTGTGTGTGTGTGACCTGTGTGTACGTGTGTTTTAATGAGGATTGAGAGCTGCAGCAGCTGTTCTTTAATCGTCATTTAGTGGCCAGATCGGGGGGTTTAATTTTCCCTCTCCCTTCTCCCGCCTGGCTCCTCATGCCGCTTCCTCTCCGTAATAATCATTAGCGGCCGTCGACACGTCCTGAAATCGGGCCGCCGCCGACCCCCGACGTCCATTCGCGCCGGGGCCTAAACTGGCTCGTTAGCGGAGGTTCGAGTCATTGAGAATAAATACAAAAAAAAAAAGAGAGAGAGAGGCCGGTATTATTATTACATGGGGTAAATCTGATATATCTCAATATGAATCCCATGGCTACATGCGGAGAGACACCATGTGTTTTTTGGATCGGCGGGATCGAAGCAGAACAGAAAAACATCCAACGGACTGACATAATTTATGTGCTTCAAGGCCGCCGCCAGTGATTTGCCTCTCCTCTCTCTCTCTCCTTTGCTCTCTCTCTCTCTCTGTCTCTCTCCCTCTCTCTCGCTCTCCCGTCCCATCTGACCCGGGTCAATATTGATACTGGCCCGTCACGCGGATGTGGTGCGCGTCGGGAGGCGGGCGCGGGAAGCCGAGAGGTTTTCTTTGCGGGAAGCTTCCTCGTTTACGAGCGGACGGGGCGCGGCACCGCACAGGTGCCCGCGCGAGACTTACGACGCTCGTCGACAAAATGAAAAAGAATTTTAAAAAAAGAAAGAAAAGCGCCAGCGTTACTCACGATGGGTGAAATCCTCGGGACCTCGTTACGATTTTATTTTGGTTTGGTTTGGCGAGACGCGGCGGGCGAGAGACCAAAGTCTGAGCCAACGGCGCAGGAATATGAAAGCGGCCTTTTGCCTATTCTCAGTATGAATTATAGGTCAGAGCACACACACACACACACACGCACACAGACTCTCACATGTGTGTTTTTGCAGATCCCCTCCATAGGCTTATATTTGCGATGGAGACTATACAAGTATGAGAAGTTTATGACTGAAAACATTCCTGCATTTCACAACAGTCTCATTTCAAAGACACACACACACACATGTGCGCACACACACTCACGTGCACACACGCCTGGGGTCCCGCGGGCGATTTAAATTAAATAACGTCTGTTTTTCTCGCGCCGCTTCCCCGATTTCGGTTGCATCACGGCGAGAAGGTATTCCGCTCAAACGTCACGTTGAGCGGAATGACGGGAAAACGAAAAAGTCGAAAGGAGGCGGCGAGCGTGCGAGTCATCACCCGCGCCAAAGTAACGACCCCGACGTCTCGGGGGCGCCGCCGCAGAATTCCAAACAGCTTCCTGGTGTGGACATCCTCTTCTAATTTATGGGATGTTTTACTAGGCGGCGTCCGCTCGATGGAGGCGGCGGGTTCACCTGAGCCGGCCCGTCTTGGCCTTATCGCCGGAGACATCGGCGGTCACCGGCCCCAGATCTCTGCGGAACGCCACGAATCCAGCTGTGGAAACAGAGCGGCCGGTCATGTGACACCACCTCTGGCTGACGATGAGTGACGACGGATGATGATGGATGATGATGGATGATGATGATGTGTGTGTGTGGCGGACGTGGCGAGGACGCTGGCGGGTTGCGGTGAGGACGGCAGCAGGTGGACAAACATCTCATCCACCTGCTGCTTCTGTCTTCATTCTGACGCGGCTTCTGATTGGACGATACGTGGCGAGCTCGGGCAGCGGCAGAGTGGAACACGGCGAACGATTCTTCCCCAGGAAGGAGCAAAACACATAAAAATGGACGTCAACGTTCTTGATTTTGTGCGGTACAATAACAGTGATGCAACACATCACATTTGACCTCAAGTGACCTCAGGTTCACTTGGCGTCAAAATCTTTTTTTTAATGAAACATTATGACGTTTATTGTTATGGATAATTTAGTAGTTTTAAATGGAGAATATGAAGTCTGGGTTTTCAGCGACTTCTCTGACTTTTTATAAGTCACTGGCTTCACTTTGCGGGTCACTTGGCAGCCTGGTGTCCACAAAAAAATACCAAATTGCCACAAGAAGCGAGAGGAAATGATGCAAACTCACCCAAAAATAATTCATCTGTGTAATCAAAAGAGCCTCACACTTCAGGATTTTAAAACTCTTTTCTTGGACACCTCTTTAAACGGACTGGTTCAGCCAGCAGAGCTCAGCCGTCGCTCTGTTTACACACACTTCTGAGGCCTTGTGGCTACTTTTCCCCCAAATGGGGTCCAATCCTCCCCCTCGGCGTCCCAAACTTCTCTCTCTGGCGCTGCGATTTGGGTTCCATCTTGATAAATTCATCGGCGGCTCCCTCCTGGATTGTTTCATATACAAATGTGGCTTCGGCGTCATCGATTTTCCTGATCCGGCGGCTGCCCGCTCTTCCGCTTTGGTCAGCGTTTTATCATCTTTCGCATCATTAATTCTGAGAAACTCCGCTTTTATTTCATTAACTGGCAAATGCCTCCGCACGGACATTTATTTATACTTTTCCTTGCGTGGTATTCATCCATAACGTGGTGCTGGTGCTGGTTTGTGGTGGCGTGCAGACGTTACCTTGGCATCGCACGAGGCCTCCCGGAGGTCGTGGAGTCCATACGTAAAGGTCGACTGTGGCTTTGTGGAAGGGGAGAGTGTTACGAGCACGGGGTATGCGGTTTTTCCTGATGTGTGTGTGTGCGTGCGTGCATCTGCGTGAATGTGTGTGTGTGTGTCGGCCATCTGGGAATGACACTATCTCCCGTACGTCTGGAAATAGGCTCCTTTCCCCCCTCTTTCCCGTCTCCTTCACGCGGACAGGAAGTGGCCCCCGTTCGCGGGGTCCCACCTCCCCAAAACAACGCCGACCCTTGCGATGGTGGGACGGTCGGGCATATATTTCTGGGAAATCCTCTCCGGGAGGGGGCACAGAGGCTCGTGGGGTCGTGTGGCTGGGCTCCCGAGCGCGTAACGGCCATGTGATACGGAGCGAAACCTTTGGACGCTTTTGTCCCGAGCTCCCGTGGAACTTCTCCCCCCACCGCGATTTTTAGCACTTCTCGGATTCCGCGTTTGACCGTGGAGTGATCAAAACGCCCACGTTTTCACGGTGGAGACCACCTGACCCGAAGGAGAAGCGGCGGCCATGTTTTTCTTTCACGCCGCGGAGCGACGTGGCGACACACGAGCCACTTGTCGGCAATAACGGTTGAACTCGCCTCACGTTTCCTCATTTCTCTCCTCCATCTGTCTCGCCGTCTCTCTCCTCTTAATTGGAATTTGCACGGGATGGCCGACGTCTATGTTTTTGACTCCACCGTCTCTCTTTCTTGTTGCGGGGCGATGGCAAAACCAGGCGAAGCTCGGCGAGGCCTCGTTCCATCTCCTCTTTCTACCCCCACTTCTGCGATTCCCATCACTGCCCTGCACTCCGGGCTCTCTCTCACACACACACACACCCCGCCACCGAAGCCCGTCTGACATTTTCCTCTCCGACCACCTCACCTCCGCGCGCCCTCACCCGCCGAGCGAAACCACGATCGCGCCCGGTTTGGATCGGATCAGAGCAAAACGGAGCCGAATCGTAACGCAGATACCTGCCAGCCGGCCGGGGGCGAAGATAGGCGGCGAGGAGAGATTGTTACCGCCGCGGTCGTGTGAAAATGCTGGAATATCGCTCCCGATCCTCTCGGTATGCACGCTCACATTTCACTCACATTTCTTTCGCTTTCCAGACACTGCAGAGTGCCCAGGTCCAAAAAAAAAAATTCCCTTCTCCTTGTCTCCTCCACGGCCCAAAGCACAGACATGCTCCCCTCCTTCCTCCACCCCCTCCCCCTCTACCCTCCAGCCGCCTCCCCTCTTGCCGGCGCCCTCGACCTAATTTCCCAAAGCGATGACCAACGCGGTCCTCCACGTCTCAAAGTTGGCCCGCTGGCTCTTTTTCCCTCCTCAGAGGGTTAAAAGATTTCTTTGTGTCTGCCTGCTGCTCGCCGCTCATGTTTCTCCCCCAGAACGTCTGGTGGCGTGATGTTCTGGTGGAACGTTTTTTACCTGGACAGAAGCAGAGCCCCAGACTGGACGGAGGTGCTGGGTTACCGCGGCGACATCAGAGCCCAGGTTGCGGTGACCAATTATGTAAATGGGCAGTGAAAAAGAGTGGAATCACGCTCAGGTGGAGGCTTGCGAGGGGGGTCGGGAGGGGGCCAAGTTTGCCCGACCTAATTACAACCTCATTATTTATTCTTCGCCTAGAGGTGTGTGTGTGTGTGTGTGTGTGTGTGTGTGGTTGGGGTGGTGGAGTGGTGGAGTGGACATTTAGAATGACGAAATTGTTATCTTTATAATTTAAGCTCTGAGTTTTCAATAAACCAAATAAGCGAAACAGTATGAGAGAGATAAGATAAGTTAAGATAAGTTAAGAGAAGATAAGAGAAGAGAACAGAACACAGGAGAAGAGAAGAGAAGAGAAGAGAAGAGAAGAGAAGAGAAGAGGAGAGAAGAGAAGAGAAACTGAAATATGCTAAGATGAATGAGATAGATAAGAAAAACTATGATAAGCAGACAAGCTATCCTAAGATAAGATAAGATAAGATAGGATAAGGTAAGATAAGATGAGATGAGATTAACTGAGCTGAGCAAAACTAACCCTAACCTTACGATAAGATAAGATAAGATAAGATAAGATAAGATAAGATAAGATCAACTGAGATAAGCTGCGATAAGATAAGATAAACTATGATAAGCAGAAAAACTATCCTAAAATAAGATAAGATAAGATGAGGTACGACAAACTGAGCTGAGCAAAACTAACCGTAACCCTCCGATAAGATAAGATAAGATAAGATAAGATAAGATAAGATAAGATAAGATAAACTGAGATAAGCTGCGATAAGATAAGATAGAATATGATAAACTGAGTTAAACTGAGCTGAGCTAAACTAACCCTAACCCCTTGATAAGATAAGATGTAGACAATGATTTTGATGTGTCTGGAAATCCAGGAAAGTTTTTACACTCAAGAGGAATTTGTTTAGGTGGAGCGACATATCTTTGATATCTATTAAGAATTGAAATAGAATAGAAATGTCATATTCAATGTCACAACCCAGTCCCGATACGACCGCTCACCCACTTGACCCCACACACTTGAAAGCACGTGAATGACTTGACGGCACATATTTCATTTAAAACATCTTCTTCTCGGCCGTGTTTTTCTGTCTGCTTTCATCCCATCTCACGCTCCCGCGCTGACCTTTTACAATTCCTGGGGCGGCTCCGTTTTGTGTTAGCCGTCCAGACAGAATCAGGACGGATCTCGGCAAAAGCACACGCGCCATGTTCCTCCCGACATGGAGGACAAATAGCAGCAGCGCTCGCCCGCTCACCGTGCCGTCGCGCTCTACACCGAGCCCGAGCGAAAGCCGCTTGGCAGCTGTGTTTACATCCACCGGCGCTTCCCGCTCTGCATTGTCTGGCAGGCGGCGTATGAGAAAGTATCTGCTCACCGTCATTACTCAGCGCGGCTGCGTGGAAGTGTCTCCGTTTGTGTTTCTTCTTAAATCTCTCTCTCTTTCCAAGGCCACGCGGCCACGCCGCTGTTATTGATGGCGATGCGATGCGTGTCTCCTGGATGAGAAGTTTCAGGGTGACGTCTGCTTCGAGTCCGATCCAAGTCTGAGAGGCAGAGCAGATCCTGGACGGCGGCCCGACCAATTACGTTCTCATCCGGCCGTCACAGGGCCACCGCCTCTTACAAGTTTCACAATTATCACACTCGCAACTTAAAACTCGACAGCCAGCGACACGTGAAGACCAAGCGGCAGGGCGAGAGGATGAAAATGAGGCAGAGGGGTGGTTTTATTTCTTGAATTAACGAGAAATTTGACTCTTTTTTTGAATGATGATGATCATTAATTTATATAATCAGGGTTTGGAGTGCTTTTTACGCATGTTTTGGAAATGTTTGCTCAAATGTGTGGACAGTGGAAGTGAATCTGACAACTCAAGGTGAAACTCCGGCATGTCGCCTGTATGAGAGGATCCACAAGCACAACAAATATAAATTGCCTTTGTTTTGTATTGTATTCACACCAACTGATGATAAATGAAACAAAGCATTACCTCACTGAAAGCCAGTGTGATGAATGTGAATCATTGAGCAGGTAATTGAGGGTATGAACAAAGCCTTCAAATTACGTTTGTTAATTGTGATTTCTTCGCTGGCGACGCTCCCGACGTCTCTCAGTCGGGGCGAGTTCCTCAGTTACTATTCCAAAGTTACAGTAATACTGCCCTCTTCTGGCGTGATGATGTCATAGCAGGAAGACGCTGTCAACACGGCTATCGACGGTGATAAACACATTTAAACAAACTTTGTGTTTCACCGCGACTGACCTTATTTCACAAGTCGTCAAAATAACGTGACGGCAGGAAAACTAATGCAGCCGCCATTTTGTTTTTCCTAACATCACTTCGCCCCGGCCGATTATTTGGTAACAGAACCCTAACCAGGAGCCATGAGCCCTCTAATTTCCACTGCTAATCGCTTCGTTTCTAATTAGAGGGATTGCTTTAAGCCTCACCCTCCTAATTGTCTCAGTTTTTTTTCAAAGTATTTTGGATATCATGTAAATGAAAAAAAAACCCAAACAAACCAAAAAAAAAAAAAGGCTTTGAAAAGCTTTTGCAAACTTCTTAAGTGCTGCCTGGTTATTGCCTTTCCTTGTTTCAGGGATGATAGGAAATTAAATTAGTTAGCCACATTCTTTTTAACAGTTTTTAAACTCAATTTTCATTCGTCCTGGGTCGATGTGAGGACACCGTGCACGCACACCGTGCACACACACAGCCTCCGTGGGAGGTCTTCCACATTGTTGCCTTTGTGCCGCCGTAATAGGGATGTGTGCCCATTACGGAGACACTGGCGTCAAATTCAACTTCAGAGCGTTTTCACCTGCGTCAGCAGGTCACGTAACGCCGCCGGTGAGGCCCCGCCGTGATTCATTCGCGGTTGCCATGGCGTGTTACCTCGTTGCGTGTTACCTCGGCCACTGCGACAGGTGCGGCTGTGAGAAATGATTGGCATCCGGTCAGGCTGGCTTGTGGCGGCCTGCTCTGTCATGATTTCAGCACCGGACAGCGGCAGTTTCCCAAACGCTGAGTCATCCTCTCCACAAGGGAACAAAAGGATCCGCAACCACCGCAAATGTAACATCTTATGTCAGCGGTGAGACTTTTGTTTGAGGACACACAGGTTGATGCCAGGCTGCCGGTCAAAGACGATTTCCTCTGCGTTAACCGGAATTACCGGAGTGATTCCATTTGACCGCCTGCATCTGTGTTCATTCATTTTGATTTTATTGTATTTCCTGCAAAGACTTTTGGTGCTATGTGGGAAATAAGTAGAAATTGCTCATGCAGATGACCAGGAGTAGGAATACAGTCTTAAAACTCCTGCTGTGAAACGATCCGACCCCCTAAAAACTTGATGTTTAGCTAACATTATAGGAAAGTTTACACGCCCTCTCTTATGTTTGCACTGGATTTGTTTAAAACTTTGGAAAAGAACATCTCCCACTGTTTGGAGGAGAACGTCACAGCTCATCCAACTCACACCGATTCATCACGAAAAACTGTGAAGCCAGACAACTTCCCCTTAGCAAAGGGAACCACTTGAGCTGTTATTTTCCACTTCTTTTTGTGGCTCTAAATGAAGCAAAGAGACCAAAAAACCATAATTGGACATGTTAATGGAGGGATGGATGTGAGCTTGGAGGGCCGTTGAGAGGGTTTAACTGGTTTGGGATTCTGCGGCAGCCATCTTAATTCAGCGTGAGGAGTGCTTTCCCATGTTTCAGAAATAATGGAGCGTAATGGTGGAAATGCGTTCTGTACCCACAGCCACGCTCGGCGCCGCGGTGAAGTACCGAGTTGGCTCTTTAAAAAAAACTCCTCCGGATATTTCAGGGAGGAAGAGCGGCCATGAGGTGGATATTTTCTCATCCAGAAAAGTTTTTAGTACTTCTCTATAGCTTTTACACCACTTTCGCACACTTTTCGTTATCGGGATTTGATTGATATACGCAGTGATTTGTTTGCTTGTCGCTATTGGCTCGTTTCAGACCGGAGGGATTTTTCCTCACTGACATTTTCCCCCTAGAGATTTTCTACGACATGATACGACCCCTGTGGTGGCCAGAGTCCAAACAAACTGTTTTTTTTCCCACCGTGTAGCCTCATTTGACTCATTTCGGTGACGAGCATCTTCCTCTCTCACCTGCATTCTTCCCCACGAGCTGAGACGTTCTGAGCGGTCACGGCCGTTTATCTTTGGACAAGCGACGCGTCGACAAATCCCACTATCGCGCCGCTTTACACCTCTTTGCATAATCTGCCCCTCCGCTGAGCGGCTTTATCTGGTAGACAGCTCATCCAGACCGAACGCGGTGTCCCCGTGAAGGATTCAAGGACCAACGTTAATTGTCCTCCGCTCGGGGGGGTTGGAGGTGCTGAGTGCTTAATAACGGGATGGAAAGTGATGTGAAGCAGAAAGATTAGACCTGCCGCCGCGTCGCCCTCACCACACACACGCACACTCGAGGACAGACGCTGAGCCAGTTTAATATGGAAATTTAAAACACATATTCATCAGTCCCGTGACGTGTGGTGAGGTTCATGGCTGGTGAGGCGCTGACTTGATCCCAAGGAGACTTACACACATATATATTTGAACAGCGTTCTGACTAGTTTTCTTGAGTAGTTAGTCTTGAGTTTGAGCTTGAGAGATGCAACCGTCGTCTGAGTGAACGTAGCCGGCGGCCTGTCATTAGGCAGCAAACCAGGACCGTTTCCTCAGCTAGTGGATTAGCGAAGATGGAGTGTGAGAGCTCCCAGGCCTGCTGAGGGACTGGAGTTGAACATAGTGAGGCATCAGGAGGAAAATCCACGAGAAGCTGAATGAAAGGAGGCAGGGGAGGCTTTGCCTCACCCTACATCATGGAAAGAAAAACATGTGAAATGAAAAAAATTAACTGAATAGTCATACATTTGGTTCTTTGGGATGAATCAAACTCATTCTGATCCTCATCCTAAAACGACAAGATGTCCTCTGCATGCGACGAGTTCCCATTATCTCCCACTAGATGGCAGCACTGAGTCGTGGCACAAATCTTTATCAATACCCTTTTTTTTTTGTCTTTTTGTCTCTTTTCTTTTTTTTTTTTTTTACTTGTTTTGTACTCCACCCGTCACCATGGGGGGATGCAGGCTGACTGCCTGGGTTTGGTTGGAGGCAGATCAACGACTGTAAACAAATGTTTCGATCGCTCCCCGCTCAGACTGAAGCGCACACACGTCTCGGTCTCATCACTGGGACGGCGGCCCGCAGTTAAGACGGGAGGTGGGTTAAAAAACAGAGCAGCCGCTGCCGCGGCGTTGAGCTCCGTGGCCTGCGAGAGGCGCCATCTACCTCGCCACCTCGCACGTACCCGCCGCTCGGCTAGCTTAAAACAAACTTTCAACAGGCGGGAGCCCACAAAAAAAAAAAAAAAAAACCTGCTGAGACGCTCTGGCGGGAGCGTCTCGGGAACTGAGCGTGTGGAAACAGATAATGACTTTATTATTGGTTCTGCCGCGTCGATACGCCACTCTGCATCTCCACCAAAAGACGGATAGTGTGTGTGTGTGAGTGTGTGTGTGTGTGAAAAACCTCCTCCTGCATGTCTGGGCCCGCTGGTCCTCTGAGAGCATCATCGACTGCAGCCTTCAGGCGTCGCGGTCCTGCTCCCGACTCCCTCGTCGGATGTTGATTACTATTCTGGAGCCGCAGCTTTGCAGAGGCGCGACTTGTCGGCGTGTGTGTGTGTGTTATGAGTGTGTGTGTGGATCAGCGCCTCTAACCGCGTTGTCCCATGATGTCCCTCCGCTAACAAAATAAGAGAGAGAGGAGAAAAATAACTTTGCTGCTGTTGTTGTTGATATCCTGCCGGGGATCGAGTTATGACACACACGCAGGTGAGCGTTTAGAGGGCGCGTCGACTGCGAGTGTGTGTGTGTGTGTGTGTGTGGCATGAAAACGGGATCTGGCTGGCGCCGGCGTGAGGGATGTAGCTACACGGCGAAGATAAGAGGGGAGCCAGAGATAACGGAGGGAAGAGACACCTGTGTGCCTTTAAGAGAGGACGAGCACATTGTTATTCCGGGTTTGTCCACTAGCCCGATTGTGGAGGTGGACAGATAGCGGCGCTGAGGGTGTGTGCGTGCGTGCGTGTGTGTGTGTGTGTGTGTGAGGAAGTGGGCGTGGGAGGGGCGAGCGGGAGTCTCCTAATATGAGTCTCCGAGGGCCTGTATGGATTAGAGGGAGAGAGAGAGAGAGAGAGAGAGGGAGAGATGGAGGGGGGGCTG
>OMPJ01038885.1:0-11317 GCA_900312935.1 Carapus acus | reverse complement strand
ACGCCCGCCAGCATCTCAGCAGCTTCAGACAGTGGAATGAGATGTTCTCTGCGTCCCTGGAGACAGACGGAGATGGACGGCCTGACGGGGCTGCTGAGCGACGCCGAGATGAAGAACGTGAAGCTGAGCAGGGACGTCTCCGGCCTGAGCTCCCAGCTGCAGGACGCCCAGGTGAGGCTGGAGAAGCTCAGCGTGATGCTGCAGGAGCTGTGGGAACAGCCAGTGAGAAACTCAGGTTCTTCTCCGTCCAGGATCTCCTTTCTGAGGAGACGCATCAGAAGATGAACCTGTCCGGACGCCTGCGGCAGACGGAGGAGGAGAAGAAGGTCCTGATGGAGCAGCTGGAGGAGGAGAGTGAGGGCAGGAGATCGGTGGAGAGGCAGATCTCCAGTCTCAGCGCGCAGGTAGGTCACCTGCAGGTGCACCGGCCCCAACCCACCTTAGGACCAAGCAGTGAGAAGGTGCTCCTGCTCCTCAGCTGGCTGACTCCAAGAAGAAGCTGGGCGAGATGTCTGGGATGGTTGAGCTGCTGGAGGAGGCCAAGAGACGTCTCCAGCACGATCTGGAGGCAGCAAACAACTCGTACGAGGAGAAAAGCTCCTCCCACGACAAGCTGGAGAAGAACCACAGCCGCCTGCAGCAGGAGCTGGAGGACCTGCTGGTGGACCTGGACGGCCAGAGGCAGCTGGTGTCCAGCCTGGAGAAGAAGCAGAAGAAGTTTGACCAGGTGGTGGAGCAGCAGCAGAGCTGACGTGAGGCAGCAGCAGGAGCTCGTCTGAATGTTCCCCTCACCCCACTCAGATGCTGGCAGAAGAACGAACGCTCTCCAGCAGGCGGGCGGTGGAGCGAGACCGAGCCGAGGCGGAGGTGAGGGAGAGGGAGACCAGGCTCCTCACCCTCGCCGCCGCCGCCGAGGAGAAGCAAGAGGCCCTGGAGGAGGCGGAGAGGAACGTCAAGGCCCTCAGGTCCGAGATGGAGAGTCTGGTCTACTCCAAGGACGACGTGGGAAAGAACGTAAGACCTCACGGCCTCCATCGGCCTCCATCGGCAGGTCTGTGAGGAGACGACTCGACGCTGTCCATCTCTCCATCTTTAGCTCCATCATCTGGAGAAGGCAAAGCGGGGCTTGGAGGCCATGGTGCAGGAGATGCGGGTCCAGATGGAGGAGCTGGAGGACGAGCTGCAGGTAGCTGAGGATGCTAAGCTCCGCCTGGAGGTCAACACCCAGGCTCTCCGGGCTCAGCAGGAGAAGGAGCTGCAGGCCCGGGCCGAGGCCGGCGAGGAGAAGAGGAGGCTGCTCCTCAAGCAGGTGCAGAGAAGGTCCAGACCCTACAGGAGACCTTCTGCTGCCAGGCTGATGGTCCAACGTGGCCTCTGCAGGTACGAGAGCTGGAGGTGGAGCTGGAGGAGGAGAAGAGGCAGCGAGGCCAGACGGCCGCGGCCAAGAAGAAGCTGGAGGAGGACGTGAGGGACCTGCAGGGGCAGCTGGACTCCACCAGCAGGGGGCGTGACGAGGCCCTGAAGCAGCTCCGCAAGACCCAGGTGATGCCACATCTACATATCTCCATCAATCAGGTAGGAGAACGTCCTCCTCGGGTCCTCTGACCTTCTCCGTGTTCTCCTGACAGGCCCACATGAAGGACCTGCAGAGGGAGCTGCAGGACTCGCACGCTGCCCACAAGGAGGCGCTGTCCTCCGCCCGGGAGTCTGACAGAAGGACCAGGGCTGTGGAGGCAGAAGTCCTCCAGCTGCAGGAGGTGTGTGTGTGTGTGCCTGAGATTTAGTGTGTGTGTGTGTGTCTGCTTACTTTCCCGCCTGCTGTGTGTCCAGATGTTGTCCTCAGCTGAGAGGACATACAAGCACCTGGAGGTGGAGAAGAGGGAGCTGTCTGAGGAGCTCGCCAGCAGATCTGGGAGGTGCGTGTCTCGCCAAAAGGTCCACCTTCTCCAGAGGACGCATCTTCTCACCCCTGTGTCCTTCTCCCTTCATCCAGGTCTTTGCCACCTGAGGAGAAGCGACGCCTGGAGGTCACCATCATCCACCTGGAGGAGGAGCTGGAGGAGGAGCGGTCCAACGTGGAGAACCTGAGCGAGCAGCTGAGGAGGAACCAGCAGCTGGTAAGACTGAGCAGACGCGCCTCCTGGTGGAGGAGCCGAGCAGACGTTCACGTGTCGCGTGTGGAGCAGCTGGAGCAGGTGGAGGAGGAGCTGGCGGCGGAGAAGTTCTCCTCCCAGACCGGAGACGCGTCCAGACATCGGCTGGAGCGGCAGAACCGCGAGCTGAGGGCCAAGCTGCAGGAGAACGAGGAGCAGAGCCGCTGCAGGCTGAGGAACTCCACCGCCGCGCTGGAGCTGCAGCTCAGGGAGGCGGAGCAGCAGCTGGAGGCGGAGAGCAGGTACTGGTGCATCATGGGAGGCCGAGGCAGCGCCGCCGCCGTTGCCCGTGATGTCGGTGTGGTGTCGCCCACAGGGAGCGCCAGGCGGACGCCAGGAGCCTGAGGAACCGAGACAGAAAGCTGAGGGACATCGGCTTCCTGCTGGAGGACGAGAGGAAGCAGGCGCAGGACTACAAGGACCAGGTGAGAAACAAAATGGTGGACCAGCCGCAGCCTGACCACAGGGGGGCGCTCACAGCCATGTGTGTGTGTGTGTAGGCGGAGAAGGCCTGGGCCCGCGTGCGTCTGCTGAAGCTCCAGCTGGAGGAGGTGGAGGACGAGGCCCAGCGGGCCGCAGCGGCACGGCGCCGCCTGCAGAGGGAGCTGGAGGAGGCGGGCGAGGCCAGTGAGGCCGCCAGCAGGGAGGCGGCAGCGCTGCGGGGCAAACTGAGGTACGACACCGGGACCTTCTGACCTCCGCTCACCCAAAAATCTGGAGAACTTTCCCCTCCCCAGGCTGGCGGGGTCACCTCATGTTGTCTCTCCTCCTCTTGCGTACGTTCAGGTTCGGGGCAGATGTGGGACTGGTCCCTCACGGCAGCGGCGGCGGAGGCCTTCACTCCGGGTGGAGCGGCGAACGGAGGAGCTTCGTGAGAGGAAGCCACGAGGACCTCCAGCAGGGGGAGCCTCATGCCTGCGCTGCCCTTCAGGAGCCACCAGAGGGCGCCTATCTGGATGAGTAGACCCCAAACCTGGCTCCTCCCCTCATCAGCTGTTTGGAATTTGTAGTGAGGGTTGGGGTTATTCGGGGTCATTTAGGGTTATTTGGGGTTATTTAAGGTTATTTGAGGTTATTTGTGACTCTGAGCTTCTTCAAGCGTGAGCAGCAAACAGTTTGAGGTCTGAGGTGGCAGATGTGGCCCCGCCCACATCACCGTTGTTTGTGTTTGGTGTTGTTTACATGTTTGTGACACTGATCAGTGAGAGAGATTCACGCTGCTTCTCTTTAAATCTTTCACCTCTTTGAAAAACTCATATTAAATACTTTTTTCTTTGAGTTTAATGACTTGCAGTACATCTCCATGGCAACAGGGGTGGGCGGGGCTCACTGTCCCACATGGTCAGACGTAGCTTAGCGCCGCTCGTCACCGCGCCCCATTGGAGGGCTCCAGGGCTGCTTCCCCGTAGCCCCGCCCTGATCCCGCTGGCTCCGCCCCTCCACGGGCTTCAGGTGGGCACACACGACCATGTCTCTGCCGGGGGACACAGACGGGAGGACGCGTCAGCGCTCGGTAGCGCCCCCCGGTGGGAGCGGCGGCGTCTGCGCCGGTACCTGAACTCCTTGTAGGACGCCACCTTCTGGCTGATGGCGCGGTGCTTGGCCTCATTCTCTCTTTGGTACCTGCGGTCACGCTCCACCGTCTGCTGCAGCTCTTTCTCCAGGGCTGAGAAGTCGATCACGTGGTCCTGCTGTTGCTCCTCCATCGCCCCCACAGGTCACAGGCGGTACTGCAGCTGTAGCTCCGCGTCCTGGTAGCAGGGAGGCGCTGTGGAGCAGGAGGAGATCAGTCATATTTCTGAATCCTACAAGTGGGGTGTGTGTGTGTTCGTGTGTGTGTGTGTGTGTGTGTGTGTGCCCCCACCCCGTGACTATCCCTCTTAGTGTGTCCACACTCTGACCCCCACCGATGTTTCCTGTCGGCGCGATGACGTAATGGATGACGTCACATATGATGACGTCAAGTGTGACAGTGACGTCATAACAACGGGGGGGCTCCCGCAAGGCTATGGGACACGCTCACTCCGGCACACACACACACACTCGGGGACCAGCTGGAGCAGGCCAACAGGGTTCACACACACTCTCACACACACACATACGCGCACCCACACACACGCCAAGTACACTCTCACACTTCTACACACGCACTGGCAGAGGCGATCCCTCAGATTAGCGCGGGATTTGCCAGGTGCGGCCGCCATGGTGCCCCGCCCCCCTCTGGCTCCCCGGCGCCGCGCAGGCGCGCTGTGCAGCGTCAGAGCCGGGCTCGTAGCGGCTCCATGCGGCGCGCCGTACTACGGGAGGCCGCCCGCCGCTTCCCCTGGTTGGCCAACGTCACGCTGTACGCGGGCCTGTTCGCCGGCGGGGACCTGGCGCACCAGCTGATGGCGCAGAAGGAGCGGCTGGACTGGGACCGCACCCGCTGCGTGGCCGTCGTGGGTTTGACCTTCCACGGGAACTTCAACTACTTCTGGCTGCGGGCGCTGGAGCGCCGCTTCCCTGGCAAGTCTGCGGGGATGCTGCTGAGAAAGCTGCTGCTGGACCAGAGTTTCGCGTCGCCCCTGGCAACCAGCGTCTTCTACGTGGGTGAGGAGGCGCGCGCACACAAAAACACACACATACATAACGAGACAAGGACAGTCAGTACCGTGTGTGTGTGTGTGTCCCAGGGGTAAGCTGGTTGGAGGGCAAAGAGGACATATTAGAAGACTGGAGGGAGAAGTTCTTCAACACGTGGAAGGTGAGCAGGGTCACCTTGTCCTGGATTAATCCAGATTGTTCCATGGTCATGTGACGTCAACGACAATGATGAAGAGGAGGATGACGAAGATCCACCCGAGTCTATGACCTCTGCTGGATGTTCCACAGAAACCAACTTTTTGAGAAAAACATGCCAACTTTGTGTGGTTTAACCTGTGTGTGTGTGTGTGTATGAACCTGCTGACCTCTCCCTACGTCTCTTTCAGACTGGACTCATGTACTGGCCCTTCGCACAGGTAAACACCCCCACCACCACCACCTGAAGATCTCAGATGTTCTCATGACATTCTCTGTCTGAGAGTGTGTGTGACTGGATCCCCTCTGCTCCTCTCATGTGTGTGTGTGTGTGTGTGTGTCCACCTGTTGCCCTCCTTGCAGTTCCTGAACTTCCTCCTGGTGCCTCTGTACCTGCGGACGGCCTTCATGGGCTGCTGCGCCTTCCTGTGGGCCTCCTTCTTGTGTTTCTCGCGGCAGGACGGCGACGGCACGGCGGGCGTGGCCCTGGCCTTCATCATGGACCCCCGCAAGACCCTGGAGGAGATGCGGGAGGCCCGGCTGTCCCGTCAGAGGCTGAGGAGCCGGATGGAGAAGTGAGGGGCAGAGGCCCTGGACCTTCATCGGCCAGTGAGGGAGGATGAGAGGCTCAGCTGGACCAGAGGAGCTCCACAGGAGCCACCCAGACCTTCTGAGGTGGACCACACCAGCAAGCGGGCACACACACTGGCACACTGTGGCATGTGGTGGAGGTGGTAGGACGTGGAGGTGGCTGGACCTCCTCGCACTACTCGTCCACTGCCTTAAGGACATGCTGTCCTCTTATTGTCAATAGAGACAAAACCTCAGTGACCAAAACAGGATCTGCAGCCCACGGCAAGGACACACAGGGCCCCTGTGTGTGTGTGTGTGAGGGCGCGCGCGTGTGTGTGTGGATTAAACAGGATCAGATAGGCTGTCTTAATCCCTCTGACAAGGACGACAGTGTCCCAGTCTGACCTCCGACCCCAGGAAGAGACGTGCCCGCAGGTCTGACAGGCTCCGCCTCCTCAGCCGCCGCCCACAGGATTTGTGGGAATGTTGATATGACAAGCAGAATGATTTATTCAGGGATTTTTTTTTCTCTGTATAAATCTCCCTTTGAATTTCATTTCATTTCATTAAGATAAAAATAGCTTTAAGACAAAGTAATAAAAGTATTATCCAATCTAAGTGCGATGCTCACTCAAACTCTGTAGGCTGCACATGCAGCACTTTGCTGCTTTTTGTAGTGATACATCATGAATTTTGCATAATAAACATTAAAACTTGAACCAGAATCTGAAACAACTGAGTTCTTTCCGTGAACTGACACGTTATTTATCAGTGAGGCGATATTTCCACCATCTTTTGCTCACCAACCTGTGGCAGACACCAGTACAAATCGGGGCGTTGAAGAAAGTTGCATTTTTCCGACAACACTCGAAGGCAGCACGTGCCCGCGGTAATCCATCAGTGAGTCTGTGCAGCTCGGGTCAGGCCAATCACATAGCAGAGACCTCTACTCTGATTGGACAGTGTCCCTAGTTCCGCCCTTATATGTTTGACTGACAGATTTTATACACCAATAACAAGTGCCAAGGTCGCCGCCATGTTGGCTGTGATTGGTGCAGAGTTGTAGACAATATCAACACTCGCCTGTATTGTCCCATATTTTCCCAGGCAGGAGGAACTTTGTTAGTTCTTAGATCGGATAAGTCCCTAAACAATGTCTTAACTGTTAACGGCGCAATTATATGAGTGGAAACCCCTCAACGATTATCTAAACAAACACTCTCCGCGGACGGTTTGCAGACAAAGTAACACCGGGCGAAACTGGAAGACGCCGAGTGTTGAACTTTAATGGTATGTCTATGTCAGCTGGGATTTAAGGGGGTCACCGCCGGCCAGAGGAGCGACTTTTAATTCGTATTTAAGATCGGAAAATAACTTTTAACTTTCCGTTTTATTGTCAAAACAGAACTTCGTAACAGATATTTGAGAGGGTATGTTTTTACTGTGTTGTTTAATGACCGATCGAGCAGGTGCGGCTAACAAGTGCACTTAGCGGGACTCCCGTTACACCCAAAGAAATTAAATTTAGATCATTGGCGACATCAACAGGCGCAGTAACTCCACAAAAACTACCTGCAGGTCCCATCGAGAGTTTTGGCCGTCAGAAGCTGAAAGTGTGCAGCCGGCTCCGAGCCTCCCCGGCCGGCCCGCCCGCTATGGAGCAGCCGGACCCGCTCTTCGGCTCCCCGGAGGAGGAGCTGCAGTACTGGAAGGAGCAGGCAGCCGCGCACCAGCACAGGTGTGTGTGTGGTTGTGTGTGTGTGTGTGCGCGCGTGTGTGTGTGTGTTTTCACTACCTCCTTAACCCATCAACACACTGGGTGTGGGTGTCCCCCTCCCTCATAGTGAAGAAGTTCTGCTGACCCTCCTCCTGTGCAGCTTCCAGCTTGTGTGTGTGTGTTTGTGCGTGCCTCTGACTCTTGTTGTCGTGCTCACAGATCAAACAAGGCAACATGGCACACAAACCCAGTGCTGGTGCCCAGAGCGTGCATGTGACCCCGTGTGTGTGTGCTTGCGTGCAGTGCGGCGGAGGCCCAGGAGGACCTGCTGGAGTTCCAGCAGATGAGCCGCGACTATGAGGTGGAGCTGGAGACGGAGCTGAAACAGTATGAGGCTCGAAACCGAGAGCTGCTTGCCGCCAACAGCCGCCTGCAGGTGGAGCTGGAAAACTACAAGGTGGCCAAGCAGCAAGAACACACACACACACACACACACACATACATACACAAACACAAGTTCCTCACAGGGAGTCGCTCTGGAGGAGTCGTGGGGTCGCCGAGTGTTTCCTGCTTGCGCTGCCAAAAATAAACTAGCTGCGGTTATCATCACATTCCGAACCAGCTGATGGCACACACACCATCCCTCAGCTGTCATTGGCTCCAACAATAGGGCCTCTGACACACACACACACTCACAGAGGCCTGATTCAGCTGTGAGAGCAGCTGTGGTCTCTGCAGTGTCTGGAGGGGACGGAGACGCCTGACATGTCATCTGACCCCCAGCGAGAACATGACCTTGTGATAAGCCTGGCTGAGGCTCCGCCCCTTCACGCTCTGGCCCTCTCCTCTCCTCCAGGAGAAGTACGAGGCGCAGCACTCGGAAGCGTGCCGGCAGATCTCCAGCCTGGAGAGCGGTCTGGAGGAGACCACGGCCGTCAGAGACCAGCTGACCAAGTACATCCGCGAGCTGGAGCAGGCCAACGACGACCTGGAGAGGGCCAAGAGGTCAGAGGTCACACACACACAGTCACAAGAGGTCACATACCATCGCTGAGGCTTCTGGCCTCTGGCAGGGCCACCATCATGACGCTGGAGGACTTTGAGCAGAGGATGAACCAGGTGATCGAGAGGAACGCCTTCCTGGAGAGCGAGCTGGACGAGAAGGAGAACCTCCTAGAGTCTGTCCAGAGGCTGAAGGACGAGGCCCGAGGTGCGGCCGGGGCCCGGGACAGGTCGAGGGGTCGTGTGGGGCACCTCAACAGTGTGTGTGTTTGTGTGTGTGTCAGATCTGAGGCAGGAGCTGGCCGTGCAGCAGAAGCAGGACAGCAGGCCGTCCCTCAGGGTGGCGGTCGGGCCTTCGCCACCCTCGTCTTCCTCCTCCCTCCTCACGCCGCCGCCCACACCTCTGCACAGCAGGGCGGGGGACAAAGGTCCGTCTTCCTCCTCCTCCTCATCATCCTCTGCTGCTGCAGGTGGCACGCCGGCGGTCCCAGCTGAGGTGCGGCCCCCTGTGTCGGCCAGCAAAGGTCAGTGTGAGGTCAGGGCCCACGCCGCGGGTGCATGATGGGACAGGAAAGGTCACATGGAGGGCGCGTGCTTCTTCCCTCAGGTGAAGGGCTTGCCGCCACGCCGCTCAGCACGTCCGTCAGAATCTCTGCGCTGAACATCGTCGGGGAGCTGCTGAGGAAAGTTGGGGTACGCCGACTTCTGACCTCTGACCTGTGACCTCACGTGTCGGGACGGGTGGGACCATCTGATGCTTGGCTCCTTCCCCCTCCTCCAGAACCTGGAGTCCAAGCTGGCGTCGTGTCGAGAGTACATCCAGGAGCAGACGGCCGCCCACACCGGACAGCATGGGGACGTCCCTGACCGGAGGACAGCGTCCCAGAGCCCATCCAGCAATGGCGTCTGCAGCTCAGGGTGGGCAGCAGGGGCACACTAAATGGGGGCAGGCCAGCAGGGGGCGTCACAGACACGCATCTTCTTGGTCCAGGGGTCAGGCCTTCAAAAAGATATAACTCTGCCCACTTTGAGCCAGGGTGTAATTCCCCTCAAGTCCACTAGGGGGCAGACGCGCTCCGACCTGCCCTCGCTCCCGTTATGCAGTAAAGATGAAGATGAGATATCAAACGCCGATTTGTTTCTGGTCGTGAGGGAGGAAACATGTCATCATGGCTGCCTCTGACCCTTCCATAACATCATTTATGTGGTGAAGAAACATGATGATGAGTTTGTTCCGTCTCAACATGTCTGTTGTGTCGCACAGGCTCATCAAGAGGTTGGACTTTGGTGCTGGACCCAAGCTGCTGCTGTGAGCAGGTACCGACCTCGTTCTCCTCCTCCTCCTCCACTCTTTCGCTCGGCCATGAAACAATCCATGTTCTCTCTTAACAGGTGACTGCAGGCCCCCACCAGCATGCCCAGGAGCCCGCCGAGTTGTAGAAGGTGGAGAGAACATGTAGAAGGAGAGACAGAGAGAGAAGGAGAGGTTGGGGGAGGGAGAACTTGAGCCTCCAGGCCTTTGGTTCCCCTCCACCCACAAACCTGTTTGTCGGCCTGAGTGTGTGTGTGGGCGTGGCCACCTCAGAGTCTCACGCACACGTCAGGACGGTTCCTCACGTTTCTTAAAATAAGCTGAATGTCGTCACACACTAGCAGGACAGCGCCACATGCTGGCAGAGCCATGATACGAGTCTCGGACGCCTCGCCTGTCCTCTGTGGGGAGGACAGGCCGTCTGAGGACAAACCCAGCAGCTCCCTGGGGACACATGTCTCCTGTCCTAGTGCCTCCAAGCTGAGTTAGCTTAGCCTGTCGCTAAACGTTTAGGACATCTGGTGAGTTGGAGCTTCAAATGGAGGTTTTTGGCACGAGCACAGAGGAGCTGCTCCAACATCAGACCGTCTCCATGGCGACAGCATTCTGCCGAGTCAGCATGAGCGCTGATGTTTGTGCCCTCAATGGGCTCAAAACTTTGCCTAGAATTCCCAGTGTGACTTCTGTGTGTGTGTGTGTTGTTAATGTTGTCATGCCACTGAAATGTGTGACGCGTATGTGCAGCACTGTGACCCCCTGCTGTGTCTGTGTCTGACTGATGTAAATAAACTTTGCCTTGCTCGGTGACCTTTGACCTCAGGATGGAGGCCAATCACTCGGTCCTCCACAGGCCAGCGTGATGTGGGGGAAAAACCTCCACAATGTCTCAAGCATCATTTGCATCAGATATTTGATGTGGTGGCTGTGAAATTGAGGAACTGTGAGACACTGAAGTGTGGCTGCTACTCTCTCCACACACTGCGGGCGGGTGGATTGTTTGTTTGTGTTTGTGACGCCACAGATCAGGTCATGGGACAACTGCTCACACACTGCGTGACCCATTTACTGTACAATCATTCTGAAAAATTCTTGCAATGTGTGCACCCCCGTGCACGTGTTATTTTGACAAAGTACCTGAATGGTAGCTGGACCATAAGGAGAGGAGCGTCCAGCCCCTGGCAACCCCAGAGGAGCGTTTGTCCTTCTTTCTCTGTGTCCTTGTATGACCCAAACACAGCAAACAGTGACAATGCAATGTTGTACTTGATTCAGTTGAATTGAATTGAATTTACAGGCTGTGTTCCAGCCCGCGGTGAGAGAGTTAGGCCGAGCTGAGGTCATTATGTGTCCCTCCTGTTGTCTTTGTGGCTGTTTAAGTTGTTGACACAGTTTCTCGCCCCGATGCGTCAGTCCCTCTGTCCTTTGAATGGGCGGTGACACGGGGCGGCGCTAAGGGACCAATGCTGCGTTTCTATTGGCCAGCTGTCCTGTCCGTCTTTACTCCCCCACTTGTGATTGGCTGCCGGCTGCGGAGCCTCGGAACTGTCACCGGGGGCCGTGGCGGACTCCGGCAGAGGAGCGGCGGCGGCGGCGCTTGGCGGCGCGGCGGAGACTCACTGCTTCCCCCGGCGAATGGGCCCCAGCAGGCGGTGACGAGGTACGCGGGGGAGTCCGGGGGATGTCCACCGGGGAGCGAGCGCTGGTCGCGTCGGCGGGGCGTCTGCATTGTCTGCGGCCGCGTTGCTACCCGGCAGGGAGGCGATGGGGGAGTGCGGGGGGGTT